>JACEII010000065.1:3175626-3206379 GCA_014332785.1 Antheraea mylitta | reverse complement strand
CTTTTTTGATCACGAGACCCTGGATCAAAAAAGTAGATACCACTATCACCAAGTGGATCGAAGCAATGCTTACTCATCGAACAGTCAAACTGACATTACATGGCACAAATCATGAGGTGGTAACCACAAGGGGCTGCCCTCAAGGTGGGGTGCTTTCACCCCTATTATGGACCTTGGTGGTTGACCAGCTCCTGCATAAGATGGACGAACTGAGGATAGACACCCAGGGCTATGCCGATGACCTGGTGGTGATTGTCCGAGGCTTTTGTCAAAGTACTATTTCGTACCTTATGCAGAAAGCATTACTTGCCATTAACAAATGGTGCAACGATAACGAGTTAAAAGTCAATTCAGACAAAACCGTCTTGGTACCATTTACGAAGAAAAGGCGTCTTGACAAATTAGTAAATCCTACTTTAAATGGCAAGACAATTACCTTTTCAACAGAAACCAAGTATTTGGGAGTAATTATAGACCAAAAATTAACTTGGAACAAACAGATTGATGCTTCAATTCAGAAAGCAAAATTAGCAATGGGTATATGCGGACGACTGGCTGGTAAACGCTGGGGTTTAAACCCTAGGCTGGTCATCTGGCTTTATACCGCAATAGTCAGGCCGACAATAACATACGCCTGCCTGCTCTGGAGCAGTAAAACTAGCCAGTTAACTGTTAGAACCCGCTTAGCTTCGGTACAAAGGACAGCGACTATCTTAGCGACGGGAGCTATGTCGACCTCCCCTGGAGCGGCTCTGGAAGCGGTGTTGAATCTTCTGCCCCTTCACCTTCATGTAGAAAAGGTGGCGAGGTCAACAATGCACAGAATGTACGTACAGGGAAGAGCGAAGTGGCTATCCCTGTCCTTGAGATCCTTACTGGACTCAGTGATAGAAACCCCAGTTTTAGGTATGATATCAGATATAAAAATACCTGAAACTAATTTTACAAAATTCTACACGGTAGACATACCCCCACGGGACTCCTGGACTAACAGTGAAATAACGTGGAAACCGGGTAGCCTATTGTGGTATACTGATGGGTCCAAAATGGGACTTAACGTAGGCTGTGGTATTTATGGGGAGCGACCTAAGTTTAGGAATCACACTAACCTTGGTTGTTTCGCCTCCATTTTTCAAGCAGAAGTGTACGCTATTTTAGAGTGTGCCCACATAAATCTGCAAAAAGACTACGTTAACCATACAATTTACATCCACTCGGACAGTCAAGCAGCCTTAATGGCACTTGCTTCAGACTCAGTTGAGTCGAAACTTGTGTCAAATTGCGTGGCTGTATTAAACAGTCTGGGACAAAAAAACAGACTAATTTTGCGATGGGTTCCGGGACATGCAGGCATTCATGGCAACGAAGTTGCTGATGAACTTGCAAGAGTAGGAGCTATGGGAATACACATCGGCCCAGAACCGTTTTGTGGAATACCCAAAAGCCTAGCTCTCTTGACCCTTAGAAACCATTACAATCAAGAAGCTAAAACATTCTGGTATAACTTACCAGGACAAAACCACTCCAAGGAGCTCATCAGGGCATTCAACCAGCGATATGCTGATAAGGCCCTGTCACTCGGTAGGAATCAAATACGGGCTTTAGTGAGAGCACTCACTGGACACTGTTGTCTTAAAAAGCATTTGCACAACATTGGTGTCCAGAGCACAAGAGAGTGCAGATTCTGCGACATTGTAGATGAAACCCCCAAGCACCTCTTGTGCGAATGTGATCCACTGAAACCTATCCGAAACCGGATTCTGGGAAAGCATGTTTTGCTTCCGGATGAGGTACAGATGCTCTCAGCCAAAAAAGTCCTGTTGTACCTGAATACTATAGGACTAAGCGGAGAGCTTTAGTAACATGGGGCGATCACAATAGATCACTACTGGTCGCAGTGATACAGGACCATTAAAGGCCTGCAAAGCCCCATTCTCTAGAATAAAAAAAAAAAAAAAAATACTCTTTACTAGTTACAGCAGAACGGATTTATGACTATTTACAGTAACAAAGTTAACAAATAGTAATTTATGAAGATGTGGGCAGAAATATATTTCAAATTTGTTGGAAAAATCCTGTAGATTGGAAAAAATGAGTAATATTTTCGAAATTACTACTATTTTATTATGAGACCGGAGGTCATTTCTTGTCGCGTTTGCGTCTGTTACTTAGTGCCAACTTTTTTCAGCACTTAATCGCGCGTCTAGTGTCGCATAGAGGTCGTACCACACAATAGGAACAATCGATCATTCACTTCGACAACAAAAACCTGAATATGTATTATATCATTTACAGAACTTACATACACTAATTTCATATTTTATGCATATAATATTCATCATAGTCAAGAATTTAGATGTAGATGTCGGAAAGGTGCACTATAAATCTTGCTTTATGAAATTCATATCGTTTGGTCGTGTCCTTATTTATAACAGATATTATATAATTTTTATATCATAGTTTGGAAATATTATTTCAATGTTTTATTTTATTCTAAAAGAATACTGGAATTTAACTGGGTTTAATATATTGTTAAATTTAATCTAGTTATGACCGACCCTTATTTGAATGAAGAAGGCGTTGCTTTGTGGAAGTCCATCATTAAATATTTAATAGCGGACGTTACTTTGCACTTCCGTCTGAAATCGAATGGCCACTACCATGTCTTATTGCAAAAAAAAAACATTTCATTTTATTCGTACAATTGTACCTGAAAAAGTTACACCTAATAGAGAGAGAGAGAGCAAAATGTTAATAACTAAAACAATAAAAATAATTAAAAACGCGTTCCCCGATTGACGGTTGACACTGTTGGTATGTAAATGTAAATATAAAATACAAAATTAGCATTTCGCATTTAGTGCACTACGTGAAAATAGCAATTATCATCTTTATAATAAACGTTTATAATCAGAGAGTGGCCATTACCTGTAGCCCCCCCTCCTCTGAACATTTCATTATACGACCTATATACATGTAAATCGTTCCCGATTCCCTCGTGTTTCCTAAGATGATTGATCAACTCCGTATTGACATGGAGGCAATTCATTAACTAAGTGGATGAATTCTATTAATAATATATACTAGAAAGTCTGTGGGGATGGATGGATCTTTGTCAATCTTTCACGTATCAATTACTCAACGAATTTTGATACAACGCTACAGTAATATAGCTTATATATTGATATAACACATATTATTAAAGGTAAATTGTAAAAATAAACTTATAAGAGTTTCAATCTATCCAAAGTGAATTAATGAAAAACATAATACACGCAAATTACGATCAAGTCCCTTCTTACCTAGGAGCGGAAACAGCTTGATGGACGCAGTTCAAGTTTTACGTACGCGGAGTTTTTGTAATTTCTGACAGTCTCCTTCCCCCTGGTACCAGCAAAAGTAAGCAATGTTCTTAACCCTCCTACCATGCTTACGTAAACATTTATATAAGTAATAGCTGTAATCGCGACTCCGACCGCCTGCAACTTAATGTAAAAAAAAACAGTGAATTATAAAAAAATCTGTATGTATTGAATCCATTTACTTATCTACTTTTTTCTCGTACTTAAGTCGCGTCGTCATTAAAATTACAATAACTTTCGATAGAGTGAACCGATTTGAATGAAACCAAGACTAAATGTTACTCGAGGATATTCTTTATGATTTTCTTCTGTGTAGTATTATTGTGAACCCGGTACTTTAGGAGTGATGCGTGTTCATGCAAACAGACAGACAGACAGGCATTTCTAAAAATGACTGAAATGTATTCGAATACTTATTCCAAAACACCTGCAATATTTTTTATACAAATATCTAAAAAGACAGTAGGTTAGATTTACATTCTTATTATATGTATCACTGCATATTATAAAATCAAATCTACTGAAAGAATTTTCATGTGATCTTCTCCAAAGACAAGGTGATTCACGAGGAAGGATAATGTATATAATTTTGCAAGGTTTTTTTGTTATCAAGACGGTACAACTTCCGCCGGGTCAACTAGTAGAAGATCAATTTTTAAATCTGTGTTAGTTAAATAAATAAATATTGCTGACGTAATCACCACCAAACCCCCCATGTCAACAAAAATAAGTAAATCTAGGACCCCTTACATAATGCTTGGTACATTGTATAAAAAACATTACACACCGCCGCGTTAATTATTCATACAGTATTGAGAGCAGAGCTACCTTTGATGTTTTATTTATATCTCACGTAATCATCATAAACAAGGCTTCGACGTGAAATACGGTTGTGAATAAACGGAATAATTCATAGGAGAAATAAAACGCGACGCTGAACACCTCCGAGCTTCCGAGGGGAGCCTTTGAAACGTCCCATCTTTAATTCTTCTTATTAGTAAAATCACTAAGGAATAACATACGGTAAAGTTTACTTATCCTCGGAAACATTAGCTATTTAAATTTTTTATCTTTGTCGTACTGTGAATATGTGGAATAGCCTCCCAACCAGTGTGTTCCCTTCATCTTATGACAAGTGGTTCTTAAAATAAGGCGTGAAGAGACACATGTGCAGGTCGGTAGTCGCTGTTATTTGTGGACTGTACTGTACTTTCCATCAGGTACCGTACAGTGAGTTTGCCGTACCAGTAAAAAAAGCTGTATCTACGGTCGTCCTCTTTTATGTTATGTGTAAATTTCTCTTCAAAATAGTTTTGAATAGGTGAATAATACATAATAAAAGTTGATGCAGTCATAAGGACTGCCAACAAAAGTGAAAATTCAAAACAATGAAATAACTGTGTTCTGTCTTGTATTTTTGAAACGATTACAGTGTGAATTATTTAATTTTCTCTTTCGCATGTATCGGCACTTCGTATAATAATTATTAACTTTTTTATATAGTTTATTAATTTATAGAACATATGATGGACTGCACAATTTCATTATAAAATAGTAGTACAGTTAGTCACACTTACTAGCATGTCATGAGGCAAAAATATACATTTATTTTCATATTTTTAGGTGGCAGAGCCACGCTGTAGCTATTACTGGCTTCAGCCCGAATGGTTCGGTTCGCCCGGGAACCTACCACCCGACCCACAGAAACACCCACGTGAAGTAATAGTGCTTGTGTTGTTACGTTTCGCTAGGTCAGTAAAGAGCGCCGGTGGCCCACCTCTCCTCACCTTTTCCCTCTCCTCTTCCCCTTCCTCCACCTCCCCCCTCCCGCAACACAGGCTGGGCTGCTATAAAAAAATATATCTTCTGCCAAAAAAATACCACACAACGCCACTCAAGAACAAATTTTCACTTATAAAAATGGTGCAAAATTGCAGCTCTTAATTTTAGAATTAACCCGGCACTCATGACAGTCCAAGTTTTAAATGGAAATAACAAGTAAATAGTTCTGTTACTGCTTACATTTTATAAAATCATGAACTAATGAACGGATTACATCGAAATATCAGTATTTTTGTAGCAAATTTAATTGATGAGTTACGTTCTTATTATCTGTATAGAAGATTTAACTGATACTATTTACTTCATTTAATAAAGGCAATCAAAAAGCATGAAATGGTCTATCTTCATATAGATTTTTTATAACTTATTTTGTAGTCATTCACTCCAAAAACAAAGAAATGAGATATTTGCGACCTGCTTTTATTTTATCATTATAACTTACCTATAAACGTTTCCAAAGTGAACGAGAGTCAACCTGAAACAATACAAATAGCACGTTAATAAACCTTAAAGTTCTATTTGTAAATTTAACTTTTTTCCCAAATTATGGAACGGATATCTATTATGAAAAAATATAAAGTTATACTTTTTTGTTTGCGTGTTCGAATTTAACTTAAAAACAGCTTGACCGGTTTTTACGAAGTTTTGTACACGGAAACTGTATATCATAATTACTTCAGTGGTAAAGTATAAAGTTATCAATAATAAGGCTTTAAAAAATTCTGAGAAAAAAAGGATTACTTTTAACAATTGATTTCTATTATATTTGATACACGGGAATTGTATTTCAAATTAATAAATGAGTAATAGAAATTATCAATAATATTCTTAAGAAGTCCTTAGATCTATTTTCACAAAATAACGATTTGAAAATAATTACTGCATAATATAATAATTCCTAAAATTTTATAAAGTAAATAGCTGATACCCGGCATTTCGTCTGCGTTATTTATAATTTTAATATATTTTTATGATAATTACGAAGGTCAGAGCCGGACGATAAAAAAAAAACAAATTACTTCAAACTTAATATATTTAAACTTACAAGATAATCTTAATTTATTCATATGTAAATTCAGTCGATGCTAGGTTATAACATAAACAATATGTGAATGCAGCTGATGCTAGGCACAGGCTCACTTAAAACGAACAATTTGTGAATGCTACCGATGATAGGGTAACGCTATCGAATGATCATCTCGTCCAGTCATTTATACAAGAAAAATATGAGACTGCAGGAGTATTGGGTTGCCGAAAGTTTCCACTGAAATTGCTGACTCGATGCCCCGTACAACTTGCCCTATCGTGGAAACTGCTAACTCGATGTTCTAGTACATATGGGACCCGGGCGTCATCCACTGTTAGTCAGCAATTATGATCTGTTGCGATGACGTAACTTTTCCAAGGATAAAAAAAATGAAAGCAAAATATACTACGCTAACAAAATTGATTTGTAAATAATTTTATTCGCTTACTTTCCCTCTCCTGCTCATACGTACCACGTCGCTTGTCCCACTTTACCACGATAAAAAAACACATGTCGATGCACACTAGTGATTATAAAAATCTTAAATTAATTTCCTTTGATACCTATATTTTCAGTAAAGACATAGTGATATTTTTAAATGAGAACCATGTGAATATAAAGTAAAATTAAAAAAAAAAAAATCCAAATCTTGTTAGTATTTTTTGCCTGATACACCGTGCTACTGCCTAGCTTATAACAATTTTTCTTTTATTATAGCACGGAAAAGTGACTGCACTATGCCTGATGGTAAGCACAGCACAATCTTAAAACAACGCCGACCACAGAAACATGCCATCCTTCGCCGGTCGCTGCTGTCATGCGGGCATGTGTAAATGTATCTTCTTTTCTCTGAATTTCTTGTCTTTATACATACAAATATCATTACTTCATAACTAAAAATTATAAGTTCATTCATCTGAAACTGTTTTTGTCATTGTCACACAAAATTAAACCAAAATGTTAATCGGTTTAAACTTATCAATAAGTATTTTCTCATACTACTTTTACGTTCAGTCATCATTGTGTATATTGTATAGTTTTTGTATATGCGGTAATATTTCCATATTTCTCTGTATAGACATTTATATTATGTGTAAGTTATATATTTATACGTTAGGGCCCGGCGTCTCATTATTTTCGTTCGTGAAAGGACGAGCAGCTCCGACCGGTTTGGGGTATAATTGCCCTCGTTTTCCATTGTCGCTGCTCGGGTTCCTGTGACGTATTCACGTTGTACGTGCTTCGAATAACAGAACTGAAATAGACAGGAACTTGTCGTTTCCTATAAATGTTCAGTTACAACAGTTATGATGTGAATCCTTATATTATTATTACTAGCTGACCCGGCCACACGTAGCTGTGGTTCAGTTAGTACATGGTGGATAAAAATTATGATAAAGTATTTGTGTGGCGCCATTTATGATATATCTATAACAGTCGGACCTACATAATTCTGTCCAAAAAACTAATTTAAAGCGCCATCTGTTCGAAACTAATGAAACTTACAAGTAACGATAATCAACATTGACAATAATTTAATCTGTAATTAAAAATACTGAGACTATTTATTGAAATATAAATTATCTTATCTCTCAATTTGGACTAAATTATACATAAAAAAACAACTTTCACGAAGATCGGTTGAGAGTGGACAAAAATCAGAGCACTGGATTTTTATATATTTAGATGAGACGTATTTTCTCTGTATGTGCTTACTAAGGACATTTATTATGGATTATGTCTCTATTTGGTAACATATATAATATGGATATTATAGTGGACGTTACTTTACGCTTCCGCCTGGAATTTATTGTTCGCTGCCATGTCTCACCGCAACAAAAAAGCTTTTGATTTTATTTGCAAAAATAAATATTAGTTACTGAAACAATGAACATAATTAAAAAAACGCATCCTTAGTAAACTTTTGAATGTAAAATAAGAAATAAAAAAAACCTAATTTAAATATGTTGCAGGTTAACGTATAATGACCACAATCGATCCACTGTAATTGTTTAATTATGGATTTCTGCAAAGTAACGCCTACTTTAATCAAACATATAATATAAATAAGTCATGGAGATCGCGTGGTGTTACCGGTGGTTATTTACTCGATGTGTGCAGGTTTCAATCCCTGCATGTACCATCGAATTACTAGGAATTTGTGCACATTTACTCATTTAAATTTGTAATTAAAAGTACTTATTACAAAAATATTTTTTAAAAAGAAAGGTTATTTTTTATTTTATCTTAGAAACAGTAGTGGTTTAGTAGTGGTAGAGCCAAGCTGAAGTTATTATTCTTTTCAGCACGAATGGGTCGGCTCGTCCGGGGAAGCACCACCCTATCACTGAAAACCGACGTGAAGTAACAGTGCTTGCATTGTTGCGTTTCGTTCGGTCAGTGAAAGAGCTGGGACCCACCTACCCTCTCCTTCGCCTTCCTCCTTCCCTTCCTGTCCCCCTCGCCCTCCTCCCAAACACAGGCTGGCAACGCACTTGCGACTCCCCTGGTGTTGTACTACGTGTATAAGTACTACGTGTTTCTACGGATTTGCTACGACGATCGTAGCATAATCTAAGCTACGTAGCATACGCGTTTTACTATTCGAGTTACTTTTTACTAATTTACAACAAGCAATATTACTAAAAATTCGTGGTGGTCGAATGGTTTGACCGGTGGTATATCATTCAGATGTCCGCAGGTTCGAACCCCGGCATGTACTAACGAATTTTTCAGAGTTTCAGTACATTTTTTTTTATTTCATATAGCAGGCAAACGAACTTGCGGGTCACCTGTTGTTAAGCGATCACCGCCGTCCATAGACACTAGCAACCCCAGAGGAGTCTCAAGTGCGTTGCCAACCTTTGTTTGGAGGAATGGAGAGAAAGGGAGAGGAGAAGTAAGAGGAGAGGGAAGGGGAGGGGAGATGGGATTTACTTACACATAAATAAATATTTATATTCAATTTACATTAACATGAAACTTACATTTACGTCTATATTATAAAACAATTGTAAGATAGAAATAAATAAAATAAATGTTCTTGAGTTCTACTGTATGTGCGATTCTCTGAGTTCGTAATCGTCAATATGTCGTGGGCTGGCGTGGTGACTATGCCCATTCCCTTCCTTCGGGAAGAGGCCTATGGCTCTGTAGTGAATCTCTTACAGTCAGATAATAATTAAAATATTACTTAACTGATTCTCAACTTAATACTTAACTCATGATATACCTAGTAGCTATGATAGTCATTTTGACACATTAACATACAGTTTATTTCCATTGTTATATGTCAAAAAACACTCGACATAACTCTGTGATATAAATTATAACTACTACAGTTATTGTTTTGTGTTGAAATTTTGTATGCAAATAAAAAACCATGTCAACGCTGGTATTGTTAAAATCGTTTGCCCTGTACCGTGTTGGCTGTGAGTGATGTGAATACGTTTCTAGCAGACAGCCGTTCGGTAACAATACGAACAGAGCTGAGATCTGGGAAATGGGCATGTCAAAACCAGAGCGGTTAATTGCTTCCGTGTTTGCATAATCATCTGTTTATACATGTGTATTAGCTTATCCTTTATTTATCAACTTGGTTTATTTGACTAGGGTACCATTCAGAGCGATAGTTTATAACCTAAATATATTTAAGAAAAAATACCAATGCTGTTTAACCTTGTCTAAATAACGATACTTTTCATATTCTTTAATATGGGCATTATTTTCTCTTTATTTTTTTTTATTTACACTTTAAATTTTTTTAACGTATTAAAATCACGTATTTAATCTTAACTTGAATTAATGGTAATGTGAAATAAATAGTAGATAAGATATCCAACTACATATTTTATTTGAGATCTGCTTATTAGAGTAGGTTTGTGTGAAGGTGCTGGTTAAAGGAAAAATTGCGAACTCACCGGTCTGAGTGATGCAGTTTTATGTGGATGATATGTTGACTTCGCTTGCGGCAGTTTATACTTGGGTTTATAAGAAGTTTACACTCAAATTGACAAGGTAAATCAGCAGTGATTCCAGTCCTTTTTCGCATATGCGATTTCGTTTTGTTGCGTCCGCGACCAAGATGAATGCGAAAGTGATTGTATTGTGAGGAAGGAAGGGGAAAATGGTGGAGGGAAAATTTACTTGTCCGTTCGGAAACGTATAAAGTGTAATGCGCCAACAGTACGGAATATACAATGAATGCCATCATTCACATGAAAGACAGTTTGAAAACAGAGTACAATATTATTTAATTAATTTTGAATTGTGCCATAGACGCCGCCATATTGGCCTTGGCTGCTTTGCCAAGCTGTAATGAGACATGCGACAGATGGATGCAAAAATTGATACGCGAGGAAAAGAATGAAAAAACCTGCAAGTTAGTGAAAGTAATGATTAATTTTTGTTTAAATACCTGAAATACGTTTTTATGACAACCTCGATGAAAATCTTAGACATACAGGAACAAGTTAAATGAGCATTTTCGTCTCACTTATTTTCTTTATCATTATTACTAGGCGGTCGTTCGGAAACTTGTCCAATTTATTTCTGTAACGTGTAATTCTGTCCCAAATACACCCCCCGGTGTTGAACTCGCCTCCCAACAGCGGAGGTGGCAAAACATCAAACACAGCTCAAATATACATTAGCGGGGAAATCGTTCTAAATCTCCCTCTAAATGGATCACAATATTTCTAAGCGTCAATTTTCGTCCAAAAGATTTGTGTAGAGACGAAAATAGGACATTATGAGATATAACAGTATTAGGGCGATGTCCTATTAAGGTAGGACACGACAATCGACATACTCTCATACATCTGGTATTACAACCATAATAATAGTACTACAAGTGTCGGGTTCCAAGATCAACCAACGTATCCAGTATTCAATTACCTTATTTTACTCCAAACAACACATGTTCCCCATAAAAATATCTAACCAAGTTATGATTTTTTTACACGCCCTCATGTCGGTCTTGCACGCCTCAAAACAATACACAATCAATAATACATAAAACACAGTATGTACACAAAACATATTTACACAATAACCGCGATCCAACCTTCGTTCGGACGGTACACTTATAAATAAACCCTAACAATAAGGCCCGGGGGTTTTTCTACCCTCTCAGAGACAACAATGTACCGAAAAGAAAAACTAACATCGCCCTGCGGGATATATCGCAATTTTTTTTTATTACACGTGACCACGAAAGATTCTTTATATTATATATAGTTATTTAAAATATGAATATAACCTGGTTTACAATTAAAACTGATAAATTATAACCATGTAGGTGGTAAAGCCACGTTGAAGCTATAACTGGTTTCAGCATGAATGGGTCGGCTCGTCCGGGGTAGTACCACCCTCTCACAGAAAACCGACGTAAAGTAACAGCGGTTGCATTGTTGCGTTTCGTTCGGTCAGTGAGAGTTCCGGATACCCACTTCCCAGTTCCCCCCACTTGTCCTCTCCCTTCCACTTACCTCTTCTCTCTCTTCCCCCATTCCCCCAAACATAGACTGGCAACGCACTTGAAACTCCTCTGGTGTTGCTGGTGTCTATGGACGGCGATGATCACTTAACATCAGGCGAGCCGTCTGTCCGTTTTCCTCCTATATGATATAAAAAAACCGTTATATTTTAAAATAGTCCGCGCCGAACTGTATGTAAAAAAACACCATGGAAAGTTCTAAGCAGGTCAATCTTGTTAGAACATTAAATTATCGCAAGACATTTGTGATAACATTACCTAATCGATAATAGCAGTAATAATCTGGAGGATTCGCTGCCAAAAAAAAAAACTGACGTTCATAACCTAACAATCAGTTTTCTCTAATCTCTAAGTACCAAACCAGTACGCGATAGTTCGCGTCTATCCATAACTGATCTGTGACGGTGACTTTGTAACAAGGCACGACAGGCCCGGTCGAGTTTTCAGCCGTGACGTCACCCCTATGACGTCATCTTCAAGAGATTATGCTCCGCCATCTTTACAAGCGTATAAAGAAGGAACGCGGGGGCGTGGAGAGGCGTCGTGAACTTTTTATACGTCCGTAAACGCTTTAGTAATGAGATATCATTACCCGGAAATTATTTAGGAAGTACATTATTATGTTTCTCTATTTCGCTTGTAATTTTACCGCACGACTAATGTCAATAGTGTGTCGTTACATTTCAAAATCAGCTAAATCTAATTTTTAATTGTTCATCATATATCATGCTTAATATTTCGAAGTGCAAACTTCCAATGATATTACAAATATATTCTTTAGACGTGTTGAATGTATTGGCAGAAGATAAAATTATAATTGGGGGTTTTTGGCGGGATTTTAGACAGTCATGCAGTGGATTGTATATTTTATTCATAATCTTGTGTTATTTGATTCTATATTTTGTAAATTTGGTGGTGTTTTACGTAATATAGTTAGTTTATTATGTATAAGTGAAGTGAATGGAAATTAATACCACGAAGCATGAAATTCTGAGATGCCACAAAAACTCCCTGGAAGGTTCTAACAAGGGATCCACCATCTTATTAGAATATTGATTCACACGACGCTTAATATTGAAATAATCGTACGACGCTTGCAATATTATTGACTACGTGACAATAACAGTAATAATCTGAAAAATTGATTGCCAAAAATAAAGTTAAAAAGAAAAAAACAATATAATTTCGCGTTATGACATGCTACGTAAGCATGACCAGTCGTATTGCGCTTGCGAGGTTTCCGTCAAACTAGCGACGCGTGGTAAAACGGCCTAAGTGTAATATTGATATTTTGCAGCTCATCATACGTTTGTTTGAATTTTATAAGATATCTATACTAATATTATAAAGAGGTAAAGTTTGTGACGTTGTGATGTTGTGACGTTGTAGGGGGTAATCTCAGGAACTACTGATCCGATTTAAATAATTCTTTCAATGTTATATAGCTCATTCATCGTGAATGGTTATAGGCTATATATCATCACGCTAAAACCAATAGGAACGGAGCACAGATGAAAAATGTTTCAAAATCGGGATGTTTTTTCCTTTTGAGAACTGCTGCGTGTTAGTGTTAGTGGATCTACTCCACGCGAACGAAGTCGCGGGCAGAGGCTAGTACTTTATAAAACTGTACCCATATAATTATTGATCCGAATGCCAATAGATACGAAAACCACACTAGTGTTAATAATTTCAATAAACAAATTCTGACATTTAAATATTGTCACTCAAACTATAATTCATATGAAAAAATTTAAAAGAAAACATTTATTTGTTTTGAGTTTTCACTTCTGTTAGCAGTCCTTATTTATTACTCTTTTTTATCCTTTTTTAAGGCAATCTCTCGGCTGAGTGCCTAAAGCGCTCGCCTTAGTAGTCCGGTGAAGCTGTTAAGACCTTGCTGGGTCAATAGCGTAGACATTTCGAAAAAAAAGGCTATCAATCTTCTAGATTAATACTGCCATTGGCAAGTCGATTACGAGTGTTTTGCGATAATGTCAAGATAATGGTCTTATTACTAGAACATTCCAAGAAGTTTTTGCGGCATCAGAATTCATGCTCCGTATTATTATTTCCCATTCGCTTGTGCATAATAACCGATCTATATCAGGTAAAATGCCACCAATATTACAATAGAATCTAGAGTCAAATAACACAGGATTATGAATAAAATATAAAAACCACTACATGACAGATAAAGGTCGGTTTAAAAACTCCAAACCAGATTCAATAAGAAAATTGTATTCTATTTCACAGTACAAAACATAGTACCACCGGATCCGATAGTAGCTACGTGTGCTGACGTCACGCAGCGACCCACGTGACTAAAACCCGGTAAATCAATAAACGAGCTTCGTCCAATAAGCCCCCTACAATTTGGCGCGATTGACATTCTGTGGAAGTGTACAAGCTTAACCCCTTGGCTGATTTTTTAAGACCAAAATCTCAAAATGGTGGATCATGTTTTAGTTTTTTTTTTACGACTTCGTACATTGTCAACTTCATGATTTAGTAAAAAGAATCGTACAAATAAAAAGTGATTTAAAAATACATCTTAAATAAAAATTATGATTTATAATACACTAGCCTCTGCCCGCGACTTCGTTCGCGTGGACATAGTTAATTTGGGCTAGCTAATAGGCAGCGAAATCTCTCAAGAGGAAAAAACACCGCGATTTTTAAACATTCTTCATTGTTGCTCCTCTCCTATTGGTCTTAGCGTGATTATATATAGCCTATAACTATCCTCGATAAATGAGTTATATAACAATGAAATAATTTTTCAAATCGAACCAGTAGTTCCTGAGATTACCCCCTACAACGTCACAATTCACGTCACAAACTCACAAATTTTACCTCTTTATAATATTAGTATAGATATTTGGTTATTTAAAAAACATATATAATAAATCATATATAATAAATCATGTTTATTTTTTGAGCTTATGCTGCCGAGTCTATTCTGAACCTGTTCCTCATGCGGTCTACCTTCGCTTGTATAGAGGATAAACCTTTATGGGTTTGGACAGCCTTGAGGTTAATGGAGTATACACGAATGAACCGCGACCCGGAGACGATTATTCATAATAATTTATTTAATTAGACCCTTTATAAGATGTGTTTATTTCTTGAATACACCTGAACGCACACAAAAACATTTCATCACAATCTGTCCAGGCGTTTATGTGTTCAGTTGCATACACACGGACAGAAGAACTATCTATATATAAAGATCTGATCTTAAATAACATCTTCAGATACTGTTATGTAATCTGAAAAACGTATGTATGGATTGTGTGAAAAATGATATGTATGAAACTTGTGAATACTGCGATGACATCTGATAAGGGAGAGTGGAAAAGGAAAACATCTTGTGCCGACATTAGTTAGGTGGGATAACGGTAAGAAGAAAAATATACTTGGTCTGGGTATATATAAATAAATAAAAGCCCATGCAATTATAGCCTGCAACACTCCACCCGACCAGAAGCTCCCTGGCCCCCGAAATAAATACATACTCCTGTAATTACTTACACCCAGACTCTCCAACCCCCATGTCTTCAAAAATAAGCATGGACCCCCATCCACCATTAGTGCTTACGTAATATTTAAATAAATACACTTGAGAGACCTATTTCTAGATTCAAATTAATACTAACTCTATTACACAATATATTTTTAAAAAATGCCCAGTCGAAAGTACATACTGTAGTAATTCTAAATTCGTAAACAAACTTTATTCAATTTAGAGAAAAACACTTACTAAGGGTCAAAGCTACGGGTTCGGAAAAAAGTCCGGGTCGTCGAGAAAAGCCCGAGAATAACTTGAAGAGGTTGCCTCATTATATCGTTTTTTTATATCCCACATATATAAATAATACAGAACCTTTCAGTTGTGTAAAATAAACAATATTGTTGCCATTCTAATCGCCATATTGTCTAGTATTTCCAAAGAAGACACATTTTTATAGTTCACTCAGAATTTTTTAACTCGAATCTTCTCAGACACCCCGAAATTTTCAATACAAAAGCTGCATCAATATAAAGATCTAACCCTTTTAAAATGTATACGCAAATATAAAGCACTTTAAATTAGTTTGTTGACAGAAAACTGTAGAACCGACCGTTATAGATATGTCATAGACGGCACCATGTTTTAATTTTAAATCTCTTTATCTACACACATCAAAAAAGTGTAAGCAACATGCGTGATATTACAAATTTATCATTTATATTAATTAATTTCTAAGTATTTACTCAAAGTGCGTAGGTAAGTAAACTTTTTTGTTATTGATGACATACTGGCTGGTTGTAAAAAAAAATTTGATTATGTTTTGTTTTTTCATAAAATTCAAATGACTGTGAATTTGTTTGAATTTAAGTGCGTTTTAATTGCTACGTTTAGTCTTGATTTTATAATTTTACCAACCATTTAAATAAAGTTAGAGACTAAAACTGAATTGTTAGATATTCTTTACCTCATGAAGCGACGTCATTTGATGGCAGATGAAATGCAAAGAGCTGTATGGATGTTACAAGAGGGAAGTAATCAATCTCAGGTATGTCGACATTTTGGCATTCATAGAAGTGTTATTTGTCGTCTTTGGCAGCGCTACAATAATACAGGAGAACCCGCTGAACAGCATCCAGGCCGTAAAAGGAGTACAACCACTCGGCAAGACCGGTACATACAACTGACTGCAAGACGCCAGCCGATGTTAACCGCTCGAGAGATAAGTTTGAGGCTACAAATTTCAAGTGGTGTTGATGTAAGTCCTCAAACTGTGCGAAATCGACTGCATGAGTACGGCCTACGAGCTCGACGCCCAATCAGGGCCCACCAATACGTCACGGGAATCGCGCTCGTCGATATGAATGGTGTAGAGAACGCATAACATGGACCCAGGAACAATAGGATAAAATTATGTTTTCCGATGAGTCGCGATTCAGGTTTAAGCCAAGAAGGGCCAAGAAGGGTGCGAGTGTATCGTCGGCCCGGAAAAACTGAAAGGCTCAGGTGCGTTCAGGAAGTTCATCCATACAGCGGCTCAACAGTTATGTTATGGGCGGGTATTATGAAGAACAGGCGAACTGAGCTCGTTTTTGTAAATGGAAACATGAATGCTGAAAATTACATTGAGGATATTCTCAGACCTTATGTCTATCCATTTGCACAAACCTTTGGCTCCGATTTTAGGTTAATGCATGACAATGTGCGTTCATATACAGCTCGGCGAACCAGTGAATACTTTGTAACGGAGAACATCCGGGTATTGCCCTGGCTTGCACAATCGCCAGATCTCAACCCCATCGAGCACGCATGGGACATGCTCCAGAGACGTGTGTTGAAGGACTTGGACGGAGCGACAACAACCCAACAGCTTAAGGATTTGCTACAATTCCATTGGGAGCGAATACCTCAAGATGACATAAACAGTCTCATTAATTCAATGAATAATCGTTGCCGACAAGTTCTGAATAGCAGAGGAAACCATACTTTGTATTAAATTGTTCTATTCTTTCACAATAAATACATTTTCTTAAGAAATTTCATTTTGTAAAAAAAAAGTTTAGTTTCTTATGTATCTTAGTTTCTACAGTATATTCTAATATTGCTCATTTCTGTTATTAAAAAAACTTATAAAGAGAACAGCTGTTTTTTTACATCATAGAACCCTAAAGATATTATTTTAAAAATAAAATACAACGTTATAATGTGAAGAACCATCCTAAAATTTAAATTAGTACATGTTGCTTAGACTTTTTTGACGTGTGTATAACTGAGCCACAGCAACGTGTAGTCGGGTTAGCTAGTGACAGTGTATTTGTTCATTACGCTGCAATCGTTGCAATAATGAAGACTCGTGGAATTAGCTTGTCGAGTAGCACACGCTTTACGTTAGTAGTGGGTAAGTTTACTTTGTAGTAACTGTCGAACTGACCAAAAGAATATTTTAATTTATATTATAACCATTCTATACACACATATGTTATCATTCCTAGCTATTATTATGATATGATACAAAAAAATAAAAATAAAAAGAGTCTTTTATAACGAACAATAGATAGAAGAACAATGTTTTTCATCTATAGTCCAAGAGCTCCGTCACGCGATTTAACGATTTGTCCGATGCATTAATCTGTCTACGCAAGGTGTGGCGACTCGGGAACACGGTAGACTGGTAATTTTATTTACAGTTTAATTAATACCTGTGTTCCGTTCACGATTTTGCCTCAATCGTCTATTATTTTCCTCGTAAAATAATATAACAACTCAAACTTAGCTGTATACATTTTTCTCGATTTAACTTTTACTATATAATACACATTAACAGTTAAAGGGAAAAATGGTATCCATTTCGAGTACAAGAGATATTTTCGATCGTCAATATGGCGTCGTCAGAGTACTGTGTTGGCGGCACGCACCACAGTCTAGAATGGATCGTCGGCGCCCCGTCAATCACAATACTGAACTAACTCCTTAAGACGTGTAAATTATTCCCATTTATCTGCGAAATATTTTTCTCTTTTAAAAACTTTCAATAAAATATATCTTTCTTCTTTATTTTATTTTTGGCAACCAATTTTGTAGTAGAATATTACTGCCATTTTTGAGTAGGTAATGGAATTTAATTAACTAACAAGGTGGTGGTAGTCTTGTTAGAACCTTCCAAGGAGTTGATGTAGCAAGTAAGAATTCATGCTCCGTGGTATTATTTCCCGACTACTTGTATACAAATAACCAAACTATATTTCGTAAGACACCACCAATATTACAAAATTTAGAGGCAATTAACACAAGATTATCAAAAAAAAAAACGTCTTTTGTTGGCAAATAGAAATATAATAAATCACAGCAATAAAATAAGAACTGTCAACTTAGACAATGTTTAAATTTAAAGAGTGCCTAACTGTAAACAATTGTAAAATACTTCAAAGTGAATCGATATGCGTATTGAGATAGCAATAGTCGGCTGTAAGCGACACTGCAAAGTCCGCATGACGGCTCCGCAACTAACTTCCTTTGAATATTTCAGAGACAGTAATGGCCGCCGTCTCTGTGGACGCCAGTTTACTATAAATAAACCTATAACGTACACAGCATTGCAGCTACGTGTTTATATTTTGTACACGTTTATTTTATTAATAGATTCTTTAGTTATATTAGTTTATAGTTAGTTTAGGTCTACATTAGGGGGGTCTGTTATTTACGAAGTTGGCTTTTTATGATTTGGGTATCGTTGTTACCGTTAATTTAGCCTAATAACATTTAAGAAAAGTCTGATACCATTTAACCGTGCCTAAATGACGATACTCTTCCCATTCATTTAACATTGTTTTTTTTTTTTCACTTTTTAAAAATTAATTTGTATATTGCTTCTTTCTATACTTATAGTTTGTGAGTTTGTGTCCTTGTAAGGGGTAATCTCAGGCACTACTGGTTTATATATCATCACGCTAAAACCAATAGGAGCGGAGCACTAATGAAAAATGTCTCGAATTCGAGGCTTTTTAACACATCTTTTTAATTATAATATCATTGGATACCGGAGTATATGTACTTTACGTCTAAATGCGTATACAAGTGAAAACACATGAACTATTCAGAAGCCATTGTGAAGTTGACAAGTCACCGAGTTAGGTCGAGAGTTGACAGCGGACCTTAAAGTTTCGCCCGCAAGCCGGTAACTTCCCGCGGCCGGACTGAATTATTTGCGGTTCACACGAAACATGCTCCAAACTATGACGAGTATTTCGAATTAAGATTTCACTTGCCTTCAGAACTACTATGAAAAGCAACAGGAGACTCGAAAACTTAACTAACTACGAACAATCTCACCAATTATTTACATAGGTCGGAGTACAAACTTATATGAAAACTTTTTTATCCGCATTGAGCTATTTTGTAGTCAAAATTTATTTGGTACGGAAAAATCTTACGTGTTCGCGACACCGATGGCCTCGAAATGCTCGTGGCGTATTGCACTTGTGCCAGACATTGTATACGCTCAACACTATCATATGCGTGGTTGCATTTTTATATGGGTACAATATTTTGGTTTTGCGTCACCGATAACGTTGACATGCTGGGGACGTATTGCGCTTGCGTTAGACTAGCAACTCGTAGTATAGCGGCCTGTGTACATATAATACTGTTATTTTTTGGATTGAACTTGTACAGACGAACATATCTTTGATTACTTATTAAATTGTATAAAAATGTATATAACTATTGCTCCGCGTTTCAATAGATGCGAGAATCAGTCTAATATTAATAATGTCAATTTACAAATTATGAAATTTAATTAATTCAGGCTACAATTGATTTATTAATTAAAAGAAAAACACAGTTATTTCATTGTTTTGAGTTTTCACTTCTATCGACAGTCCTTATGACTGCTTTGACTTTTTTTTTTAAATTTATTCCATGGAGTATTCTCGAAATTTTGTTAAATACAATTAAGCCCCAATACACAATTATAAATAAATAGTTCATCATACAAAGTTTATCATGTAAAAATTTTAATATATGATGTTTTTAAGTTACCTCTTAGACGGCCAGCGTCTAGTTTTATGAAAAACACAAAAGGTAAGTGAATTTAACGAACAAGAAAAATGTATATCGATTTATCACGCAATAAGTACATAGCAATATGATATATCATAACGCATTGCCCTACCACTCAGTAGTTTTCGTGCGAACAAAAATTGGGACCCAAAGGGTTTCACCGACACCGGCCTGGTGAGTGATGATGCGCCTTTTTGCGTTCGCATTGAATTTCTAATGGATTATACTCTGTATCAAGTCCCCTCGGATCCGCAACACTATCATTCTTCAAGAAAAAAGTCATTATTTTTTTCTCATAAGCGGATACCGTGAACATATTTCGTCATATATTTATGCTGCTTCACCACATACTGTTGTGTATAAATTTTATTTATAACACGAATTGTTATTATAACCTTTACGCGTCAATAAAACAATCGTCAATATATTAAAGAAAGAGTAACATACGGAATAGGTGCGGGTATAGTAAGTAATACAATTTAGAGTCTGTCAGCACATTCAAAAATTATTGTACTAAAAACAAAAAAATAAGAATGTATTTATTTTTTCTTGTGGATTCAATCTTTTTTAATTCTCATCTTCGGAAAAATGAATTACCATTTTGGGTCATATGAGAAATTAAGCTCGCAGGCTTAATTTTTTTTGTTCCGAAAAATTTTCATCTACACCAACCACTAAATGTATTTTCCATATTTTAAATATAACACTTATCTGTCAGTGACTTTGTCATTTGAATACACATTTGGTTATCTATTCAAAATTTGGTCAACAGTTAACCGTTTGACTTGTACAAATTTATCTAATGTCCAAGCGACGAAAAAAGATTAATTGACTAAAGTGCACGTGACAAGTTATTACGTTAGTCAGTTGGCATTTACGCCGTGAAAATACTTTGTACACCTACTAAGTTATAAAAAATTACTTATCTATGCATTACTTTCTAACCCTTAAAACCAACCCTCCCATAAACATTTTAATTAACCACTATAAAGGGAGTGATACTTAAACGATCATTACAAACTACCCATGTATGTCTAGTTAGTAAGGTGTTCAACATCGTACATGCTCCGGTGAACCCTTAAGGGTGCTTCTAACACACAGTTCAACGTATCCTATATGTAATATATGTTATCCTTCATGTATAATGACGATTGTCGATTTACTACTCTATTTTTATCATAATAGAGTTATTTTTCCTAAGGCAAATAATTACACAGATGAATGTTCTATTATGGTAGCTCTACAAATAGTAATACAGGGGAGACATAATTAACGAAGTCACTTTAGGTGTAAAGGGTATCATCAGATACTACATGAATAGAACGGCAGTCTCAAACGAAGATAAAATATAAAAGTTCGCACTTACTATCCTAATAAAAAAAAATAAACATGAACCTAACATATTTTAGGTGGTAGAGCCATGATGAAGCTATAAATGGTTTCAGCATGAATGGGTCCGCTCGACTGGGGTAGTACCAACCTCTCACAGAAAACAGACGTGAAGTAACAGTGCTTGCATTGTTGCGTTTTGTTTGGTCAGTGAGAGTGCCGGAGACCCATCTTTATCCTTCCCTCTTCACTCTCCCCCTTCCCCACCGACACAGGCTAGCAACGCACTTTCGACTCCTCTTGTGTTGCTAGTGTCTATGGACGGTGGTGATCACTTGATATCAGGTGACCCACCGTGTGCCTCCTACAAGTTATACATTATACTATATCCTCGTTATACAACTGTTGTTTAAATATAAACGCGATTTAAGCACAGTTCGAATTAAAACAAAATAGAAACATTGCCTGACGCTCGTATAAATTGGGGTCTTATTTTACTGACGAATGCTCAAAATCGGAATAAATAGTGATATGAAATTGGAATTCAATATATGACGTAGTTCTAACGATCCCACAATGTTGACGAATCACCAATTCTTTGTATCGACAACCTGAGCTGTTGGTGGCCGGCGTGTTGCAATGCTTATAAGTTGCATTATAACTTGGCGATTTCCAGGTACTGTGATGGTGTAACAACATTTTTTTTTAAGTAAATCGTGTTCGTGTTAATCCTTAATTTTATCAAGAAAACAAAATATGTCCAGTAAAGCCTTTGCCAGTAATTCAGTAAACTTCTGTAGCGAATGTAGAATTCATTAGATCCTGTATCCAATAAATTCAAATTAATAATAATAAAAAAAATGAAATTCGTAAAAACAATTGCACAAATCAGTAAACACGATATCGAAAGCTTAGTAGTAAAACGGTATCCCGTCAAAGTAAGGAGACAGAGGAATTCTATTGTCGTGAAGTGGGCGCGGACGGGATTCACGGGTCAGTAACTACTCGAGACATCCGTGGATCCAATTATATGGGGAATTTCTTTTGTTATGATTTTCCCCCATTTCATTATAAGATCTATTTTTAGCTCAGTGTAATAATATCGATCTGTAGGCATCCAACAACTAAACAGAGACCTCTTCCTCGGTTAAGTGTCACGTGGGATAGCTACGCCAATCAGTTTACATATAGGTATGTTTTAACCATATTTTGAATAGTGGGTAGTACGATAACGCATCGGAAGAGTCAACATCGGTCTGAAGACGCTCCGTTAAAGAGTGAAACACATGTCTTTACACGTGAATCTGCTACATATTTTAATCTATCACTAACTTTTGTAGGTGGTAGAGCCTCGCTGAAGCTATTTTTGGTTTCAGCATGAATGGGTCGGTTCCTCCGGGGTAGTACCACCCCTCTCACAGATAACCGACGTGAAATAACAGTGCTTGCATTGTTGTGTTTCGTTCGGTCAGTGAGAGAGCCGGAGGCCCACGTCCCTTCCTCTTTCCTTTTCTTTCCCCTCCCCTGTCTCCCATATACAGGCTGGCAACGCACTTACGAGGTCCCTGATGTCGCTAGTGTCTATGGACGGTGGTGATCACTTAACATTACGTGACCCACCAGTTCAGTTGCCTCCTTTGATATAAAAAAAAATCAATACTAATATTATAAATTCTTTCCGATTTACATGTTGTGTTTTTGAATCTTGCAATTTTAATTGTATGATTCAAAAATGAATACATGTATAGCTTAGAATAGTTTAGCTAGGTCAGATCGGGGTTTTTTCGGTAACAGCCCAAACCGAGGTGTGCCGTGTACCATTGAGCATGTTACCTAAACAAAATCGGCTGAGTGCTTTAAGCGCTCGCCTTAGTAGTTCGGTGAAGCTGTGAAGGCCTAGTAAGGTCAATAGCGTAGTCAGTTCGAAAAAAAATAATATATAAAGCTGGAGAGTCTGTTGGTTTGGTTGAACGCAGCAATCTCAGGTATTACTGGTCCGGTTTGAAAAATTCTTAGAGTTAGATAGCTTATTTATCGATGAAGGCTATATATATCATCACGCTAATATCAATAGGAGCAGATCACTAATGACGAGTGTTAGAAAACCGGGTTTTTTTCTTATTGAGAGCTTATGATAGGTTTAGCCCAAAGTAACTACTCCACGAGAACGAAGTAGCGGGTAGAAGCTAATTTAATATATACTACTAGTGGGCGCCCAGTGGTCGACATTCGACCATAGTTAATTGACTTTTAAAAGTTTGAACTTTATTAGAGTTCTTTTGTCAAAGGGTATACTTCTATAATCAAAGGTTTTCATCATGGCTACTCAGTTATTTGCCATGTTCTTTATTATATAATCATTAAAACAATCTATGTGTAAATGAAAATTGAAATTAATTATAAATTGGAAACAAAAATCACGTGGTAAAGCTCAACCAAACATAACTTTACGAAAATAAAGAAATTTATCGCAACCCATGACACAATTTTCAATTAATTTTACACGACACCATGAGTGGGTGGTATTTTTGGGTGATATTGAATTAAATGCAGTCTGATCATTATGAAAAGTGATATGCCCAGTATTATCGTTTGGAAAAGTAATGGATAATACAATCAAATGGTGAATCCAATACAAAGATGTTTTTAATACTACCATTAGCTTTTGAAAATAAATTCTTTTTTGTTGCTACATGCGGTTGAATTGCAACATTGTAACCGCGGAGGTTTAAGTCATGGATTGCTTTTATGAACAAAATTATTATGCTGATTATACAAAGTATTATTTGGCTCATTTTTTTATTAAATCGTCATTTGAAGTGAGTTCACCATAAAAATAATAAACATTACAATAATAGTTATATTTTATAATATCATTGTTGAATGTAGGATGAAAAATGGTAATTGGAACGTAAGAGTTAAAAAATACATACAGCATAGCAACCTCCTTCTTTCACAACCTCTTTTGAACTTCGTAATTATTGACGGCTGTCAAAATATCTTTTTTATTTACATGTGTGTATATGTTGTGTAAAATTCAAGCAGTAGTGTGAGTAATGCATATTTTAATAAATTTAATGTACTTCTAATGCATTTTATACAAAATAAACAGCTTTCTGCACTTCTCCGCCATATAAACTTTAACTATGCCAAATTTCAAGTTCACCCGTTCACGGCAAATAGGTTAAAAAGGAGTACAATTTTTTTGCTTCACGTATTAATATATAGATTTATCAGTTACATACCAACAGTGTCAACCTATCTCAGATTCAACCGTCAACCAAGGACGTATTTTTTAATTATTTTTGTTTTAGATACTAATATTGCGCTCTTTCTATCAGTAGTTTCAGGTTTAACTTAGTCAAGAACACGTCGCGTGAATATAACTAAACGTATCTTGTTGCAGTGAGACGTGGTCACGACCAATGAATTCTAGGCGGAAGTGTAAAATAACGTCCACTATAACGTTTATAATTTTGTGTATTCCCAATTGATTAGAGATAAGTATTGATCGGTTGCTTCAAGAGAGAGGAATAAGAATGCTTTGGCTTACATGAACTTATGTTCCGTAATTTCAAATATAATTACTTTTTAGTTTCAAATAAGCGCGAGATAATTCGAACCATGAATTTCTTCCAAAACAACATACTTTTAACTCCTTAATTATTACTATTTACTACAATTACCATCTTTAGTAACATAGTATCGTTAAAACAAAATGGCTTCTCAGGTGAGGTTTGTGAAAAGTCCCGTGGGAGTCAACGTGATAATATTGATTAACTATAACAAATAACTTGAATAAGTTGAAATATAAAGGGTTGCAAAACAAATTTCTGGCCAACTTCTAAAAGACTTGATATTAAAGAGCATTGTTCACAATGTCGATGGAAATGTTTGAACAAGGATACTCGACAATATATTGCCTTTTAGAGAAACCCACTCGCTGTTCTGAAGAAGTTTTAATAATCCTTATCTTTTAATAAGACTTTAGGGGTGGGTTTTTCTGGGGAATTATATTTTTAGCATTTCAATATTTTTATTTAGTACTAGCCTCTGCCCGCGACTTCGTTCGCGTGGACATAGTTAATTTGGGCTAAGTAATATGCAGGAAAGCTCTCAAGAGGAAAAAACACTCCGATTTTTAAACATTCTTCATTGTTGCTCCGCTCCTATTGGTCTAAGCGTGATTATATATATCCTATAACCACCCTCGATAAATAAGCTATATAACAATGAAAGAATTTTTAAATCGGACCAGTAGTTCCTGAGATTACCCCCTACAACGTCACAACATCACAACGTCACAAACTCACAAACTTTACCTCTATAATATTAGTATATATAACCATGAAGATTCAGTGATATTATTCAAAGTGAATCAAATCAAATTATCAAATACTTTATGCAATTTAGGCTTTACAATGGCGTTTATGTACGTCAAAACTACCATCCGGTTCGGACAAACAACCCCATCATCGAGAAGAACCGGCTAGAAACTCGATCTGGTTTATCTTTTAAACATACGTATATTTAGAATACATTGCACACTACAATCGTTTTTAGTGGATGCACAGGGAAGAATTAATTCCAGACATCACCATCGTTCACATATTGCTCCACTCTATAATAGCCTTGTAACACAAAAACCCGCTTAACACATGGCGCTTGAACTCACTATCTGGTAAATCGCTGATGTACTTTGGGACCTTGTATTAAAACCTAACACTATTACTCACAAAACTGTTACTGGGTTTATTGAATTCGAATACTACAGTGAGCCACAGTTTTCGGTGAAGGAAATCATTGTGATGGAATCATAGTATGGAGATAGGACAATTCTTTATGGAGATAGTTATCATCTAATTAGTAGATTAGTATTTGCACTTGAAATCCAGATATCCTTAAGACTTAACGTGTTATGATAAAATCTTAAGCCGTAACGTCACTTGACATTAGATGAGAATGTGCGCAAATTTTAAAAAGTTTTTTTTCGAATTGACTACGCTATTGGCCTCGCAAGGCCTTAACAGCTTCACCGGACTACCAAATTTTAAAAGTATAATAACATATTTATGTAGTACAATTCTGTTGTTCACAAGTGATATGATTTTTTCTAATAATATGTTGATTTTTATTTACCTATTAATCTATCTGTAAGATTTAATAATGTATCCATCACCGGTTTGCTAGAACGTGTGCTCTAAACAATATCGAATTATACTTAAATCGTAAGAGTGGGAGAAACTGCACAAAGTTCTACTATAGTGCTCAAAGGCAGAGTTCCAGTTTGACGAGTCTATTTGCCAACCATACGAGGCATTCCAACTCAATTCTTAAATGTGGCAAAATATCAAGATAGATCTCGTAACTATGGTCTTATTGAGGTTAGTTATACTTAGCTATACTGCAGGGACCACTTAAATGACTGCATACCTTTTTACTACTGCATTACTATAAAATATCCACTACCAAATGATTCCGTGACGCTAAATATATTAAAAAAATGTAATTAAAATTGACATAGAAAATTACCGCTGAAACATATATGCTAGTTCGTTTTTTTATATCATATGGGGCAAACGAACAGGTGGGTTTCCTGATGGTAAGTGATCACCACCGGCCATAGACACTTGCAACACCCGGGGAAACGCAAGTAGGTGCCACCCTGTGTTTGAGGAGAAGGGGAGGAGGAGAGGGGGAAGGTGAGGAGAGGGGAAGGTGAGGAGAGGTGGGCCATGTCTATTATGTAATGTAAGTGATACGATACCAACAGCTGAGTGACGAGATCCAGTAGTTGTACAAGCAATTTAACGACGAGATACAATAAACAACGTTTCTATACAGTAATAAACTTAACGACCGACGAAACGACATTGATCGTAGCCTTAAATAGTAACGCGATACGACTGACAAAAACCTGTAACAATTTCCCTATAAAAATTCGAGGGGAAAAAAGTAAGTGTTTAATAGGAGAAATAATTAAATTTGCAATGTGATTTAACAAAGTTTCAAAGGATATCTTGAATTTTCCATGAAAATTATAAACAAATTCGAGGGCCGGGTGGACGTTGTGCTGTCATGATAATAAAAAAAATACTAAAATTAAACCACAGCGCCATCTACCGCCTGGTTCAATTATGAATCTAAGGCATTCTTGAATCCATCTGAACACAGTCAAACAATCTCTTCAAAAACCATCCAGCCGTTTAGAAATTCAGTCATATACACAGACAGAAGAATTATATATAACAAGATATGTGAATTAGTTTATACAGAGAACCGATATATTAATGGAATGACATATTTCAAAAGCTCAATGTCTAGATAATCTAAAAGGGACAAGCAGACAATAAATCACTTCTGTTATCGTGTGTTTACAGCATTATTCACTGGAACGAACAGCAAATCTGACGGAAAAAACGAAAATTTATCGCTCCGCTACAAAAGATAAGGTTGCTGTTCGTGCGTCAGAAATATTTTAAACTTTTGAATTAAAAAATAAAGTTGGCACTTTGTTTGTTGACACAAAAGGAATTCTCTTATATTATAATTATTCATATTTATGGAAAGTAAACTTGAATGTCATTTTAAATTGTTTTCTAGGTAGGACTAGGATCTTAGTTATACATTTTCATTGTAGTAAGATAAATGTTTTTAAAATGTTTTTCAAAAACTTAGTATTGTTTGTTTTTTATAAGTATCATTTCCTGCAACAACATATAGAATATTAATATGTAAACTATAAATTATTCTGCCCAGATAATAAAGAAAATTGTAAACCATTCTTGAATCTATCTGAACACACACAAAAATATCATCAAAATCTGTCCAGCCGTTTCTCAGGAATTCAGGATCAGAAGAATTACACATACAAAGATAATAAGGAATATCCATTATAAAAGATAAAATTACAAAAAAGAATGTGGTGTCGTGGGACACCAGGTAGGAACGAAATTCCTTCGGCTAATGTAGAATCGACACAATTTGCAAAAAAAAAATCGTGCTCAATTTTATGTAATCGTAATTCAAATTATCAATTAAAATAACAAACTATGTCTCTTTATTTTTGTTTGACAACATAAAATTACATAGAAATTGAAATAATTACAAAAAAGGAGAAAGAGAAAGGTATTATACACTACTCGCTTGTGTATACGACTGACGCGCCTGCGCACGTCTCATTTAACGGTTTTATTCCACGCACTTTTCGTTACGGTTTTACTATCACATTTTTATCAGTTCGGTCGCGCAGCAAAATCCCTATCTCCTCCAAGCCTGCCGTAAGGAACTTCGTTCCAAAAATAATACACAAGATAAAACATCTTTTCGAGGTAATAAAGTCCGAAGTTGACACAAAACAGACACGTAACGTAAAGTGTGCTACGAAAAACTTGGCGTAGGCGAAGCGCTACGCGACGCGCTACGTGTCACAAAACTTGCTCCGACCGATCTCGTTAAATCCAAGCGCCAAGTTTCACGTCCGGGAAGAAATAACACAAAACACGTCCCTACGTAGCACGAAACGTTTAAAACACTATTGTGAAACTGTCCACAGCACTTACCTGGAATACCAATATAGCGCAATGGCTTACCTGAAAATAAAATAAATTAATTATTAGTATTATTTTCTTTAGCAATTCTACTCAAATTTAAAATTTCTGTGTATTGATGCTGGTGATGTAATCATGAATTGTACTCTTATGAAATTTCTCAAAAACAAGATATTGATGGCTACTTGGCTGATTTTTTAAAGCCCAGATCTCAAAATGGCGAATAACGTTTTTTTTTTAATTTCACGCCATCGTCGTAAATTGTAAACTTCATGTTTTAGTAAAAAGGGTTCGTACAACAGCAAAATATAAAATAAAAATATTTTACATCAATATTATGATTTTACGATAAAAAAATTGTTATTTTTCAAAGTTTTGTAACAAATCATGTATATTTTTTAACGTTATACTGCCAAGAGTCTGTTGACCTAAATTCGCCTGTATGGAGTTTAAAACTTTATGGTTTTAGACAATCCAAGGTTTTTTTTCTCGAACTGACTACGCTATTGACCTAGCAAGGTCTTAACAGCTTCACCGGACTACTAAGGCGAGCGCTTAAGGCTCTCAGCCCATTTTATTTTTGGCAACTAGCTCAAGGGTGCTTGGCACACCTCGGCTTGGCTGTTGCCTGTTACATGCAATTCGCGACCTATCTTAGTTAACCTAGCTAACTATTCATATATGTATGAGCTGTTGAAACATATATGTGTACCAAGCATACATATCTCAACAACTCTTACATATATTTCTTGTTGGAGAATAGTCCAAGGGTTAAATTACTTTGCAGTTATATACAACAAAACGAGTTTAAATCTACTTGCTAATTATAAACCTTTATTTCTCCTCCTTCTTTCATCAATAGTAGAATATTCTAAAATTTACGGACATGAAACATTTTGAAAGGTATAATCTATTCTTTAAAAATGAGGTACGTTAAAAAGAGTTTAGGCAGTTTATACATAGTTTATTTGATAGAAAATTACATTTTAATTAAAAAAAATTCCCATAGCGATTTTGATTCAATAAGTATATCACATTTGCTGTCACGAAATTATCAATAAACTGTGTGAACCTGTGATAATTCGCTTCTGGACGTGGATTCAAATTGCACTTTTTATTTCGCGATAGTAACTTTAAAGTAAATGAACATAGAAAGAATGCTAGCGAGATTACATTTGCTGGATTGTACGTGGATTCAAAATTGCACCTTCTATTTCTCGCTTGCAACTGTAATGTTAGTAAATCTACAAAGTATTCTATCCGTTCATTCCCTTCCGGGTTTTAAGTGTGTCTTCCCCTGAAGTTACCCTAGATAATGGTCCGGTAAGCCCGGGACGGGTGCTCAGCTGAAACTATTCATTACAAACGCTTTTACAGTCCTTTGGCGTGCTATATTGATCGTTCACTATCTTCGTAAACTTTTACTACCGTCCAGATAAAGATGGGCGCATCGGACGTTCTTGAAATGACATTCGCGTTACGCGTTAAAGATAAGGTAAGTTTGCATAAGTATCTAGTTTAGTAATAAACCAAGCTGAGTGAATATATAGTTAAGTATTTATACTACGGAACTTCGT
>JACEII010000065.1:3078893-3171923 GCA_014332785.1 Antheraea mylitta | reverse complement strand
GGCGAGCGCTTAAGGCACTCAGCCGATTTTATTTTGGCAACCAGCTCTAGGGTGCACGGCACACCTCGGCTTGGCTGTTGCCTGTTGCATGCAAAATCACGACCTATCTTAACTAACCTAGCTAACTATTCCTATATGTATGAGTTGTTGAAACGTATATGTGTACCAAGCATACACGCCTCAACAACTCCTCCATATATTTATTATCGGAAAATTGAGAGTTTTTCAGTTCGATACGGGAAAAAAAAGTAAATCTTCCACTTTCATGTGTAAGCGTGTAGGCGTGCACGTGTGTGGGGGTGATCGTGTAGTGTTGTAGCGATGATGTATATTTGTGTGTCACCGTATCGCGCAAGCAACGCACTCAAGGGCTCCCTACCGAGGGATCGAACCTAGGCTTGAGCCGCTGCCGTGGGAGGCCTAATCGGGTGTGGCCATAATTCACTCACTATTATTGTAAACCAATACTTAGTAACTATGGCATTTGAAGCACAAATTCATATGATGGTAAGTGAAGACGTGACCTGTTTTTCATGGGGAAATCCCTAACGGATACTCATCCCGCCGGGCAGCTGAGGATGGACATGCCCGATTGGTACGAACTCCTAACGGATACACATCCCGCCGGGCAGCTGAGGATGGACATGCCCGATTCGTACGAACTATAACCCTGTGGTACCATTTTGTACCTATAGGTCGGGGGAGCAGGGACTGCCTAATTAGTACTACGTCTACTCCTCCGACAGATGTTGTCTGCTAAGGGGGCCCGATTGTTTTGAGAGGTCAAGATGAAAGACCCTCTCAAGGAGGAGTGGGTGGTAATGTGGTGATATGACCTAAAATTACACGCAAATTGCCATCTGTCTTCAAGCTATCGTATCAAATATGCATTTTTTTTTCACGGAAAGCTCAGTATCACTGTAGTATTCAAATTCAAATCGACGGACTGCGATTCCGAACGAATAGACCTCGAATAGAATAGACATCAGAGAGACACCATTGTTTCATACCGTAAACCTTTTAAATTATACCCAGAGTTAACCATAAAAAAATATGAATGAAATATCTCTGGAATATGTCTTAAGACTTATCTATTACTAGCTGCTTCCCGTGACTTGAAACATGAGACGTCCAGTTTATTACAGTTTCTAGTATTTAGATTATGCTGGCCTTTTACTAAATGCGGTAATTTCATTTGGATAAACTGCTTTTATATTTTTTTTAATTATTTTATCATTACCACATAACCGCTACAAACTTTTTAAACTGCGACTTCTTTTGTGTAGGTGTGAATTACATTTTATGAATCGAAATGTGTAACGAAAAAGAGATAGCTATAGATTATAGGATGTGAGCGAATGAGATAGTGTATTCTTAATGTGCTCGAAATATATACAAAGAGAGGGAGAGAAACGTTGATATCTATAGTACATTATTTTCAATTAAATCGTTCCATCGACCACTTTTAAAAATGATTTTGTGTTGTGTACTATAAACATTGTTAATATATATTAAAATATTACAAAATAATGTCGAAAACGAATGTTTACCATCTAAATAATATATTCCTTTGATGCTCTTAAAAATTAATCAGAATACTTAATTTCACTATTACAGCATGTGAACGACGACACGTTACATTTTTAATGAATTCAGATTACTTCTAAATAAATCTTGTTATTGATACCGAATCCTATGAAAAGTATTATCATATGAAGCAAAATCCCGTCAATATTGGTTCAGCCGTTTCAGAAAAATACACTGACAAACATCCAGCAGTAATTCTATATATGTGTATTCGACGATAATTCAAATAAAACTACAGTGTAGATTTGATATACAGTAGATGGTTATAACGAAAAACTTTCTACAACGTAGAAATTAGACCAATTTATTTGTTCTCTTCCCTTCCCTTCCGTGTAACGAAAACACTTATAAAGAAAAAAATCTCAGTCCCTTGAAATTCGTTATAAAGAGTTTAAACAGTAGTATAAAAATCCGTAATATAAGTTTCATTTCAAGTTATATAATAAACAAGTTTTTCGTCACGGGGAAAAGTTACAAAACCATTACAGCTGCAATACGGACGCGGCGCGGTCACGCCATCTATCGAACCGGGTACATCAACACCAAAAACGTTCAACTAAACACTCACCGGCTTTTCGACGAGATATATCCCAATCAGCCCACCGGATCACTTAAATAACACTTTATTTCATTATTTGCTTTCAAGCATAAACAGAATAGTGTGTATAGTGTTCGCTCGGTAGGGGGGTGGGTTGAGAAGACGCGTGCGGGAGGGCCCGCGGTACAGGGCCGACTGGCGCGGCGCACCCTCTCTGCGCTGTCGGCATGCGCGCATCCGCCTAACCCCGTTAATCGGAGCCCGGACACAAAGAATTCACAAATGCAGATATGACACTACATAAACACCAACAATTTCGCTTACACAACAATATAACTAAACCGTAACTCATTGTTGAATATATGTACACATTAATATAATGTTTATGCAGGTAAGCTTTTAAATGAAAAGTTTTCGAAAATCGTACTCACACATACATCGATCGTACGCGCGCCCATACACGTTTATATTATTTTTTTTTTAATATATTTACGAACATTTTTTAATAAACCATGAAATTTATGATGTCATAAAAAAGTAGTTTAAAAAGGAAATTAAAAATTTTAATTGTAAATATCTGCCGAAGGAATAAAATGAATTATATTTTAAGACTTTCTACAAATATTTTAAGGGAAGTATACATATAATACATGGAAACTAGAGATGAAACATTTCATGTATGACTCATTTTCATATGATACGAAAAATTATTTGTTTTATGGCAATAATTATGAATTTGTTATTTTTCATTTGATGTTAATTTTTTTTTAATGTCATATTGTAGGCAAATGAACATGCGGGTCACCTGTTGCTAAGCGAACACCGCCGTCCATAGACACTAGCAACCCCAGGGGAGTCGCAAGTGCGTTGCCAGCCTGTTTGTGGGGATGAAGAGAAAGGGGGAGGAGAAGGAAGAGAAGGGAGGGGAGGGGAGATGGGTCTCCGGCGCTTTCACTGACCGAACGAAACGCAACAATGTAAGCACTGTTAGTTCACGTCGGTTTTCAGTGGTTCGGATGGTGCTACCCCGGACGAGCCGACCCATTCAGGCTGAAACCAATAATAGCTTCAGCGTGGCTCTACCACTACATTAATTATTGGCCATACGAAATGAATTGTACAGCTAGTCTTCATGTGATATTTTGTATATTATACCGAAAAATTAAAAGAGAAATTAGCTTAAATATGAATTATTTTTACGTATACTTGTTAGGCCAATGATTTAGTAATAATAGTCAATCACTGTAACTTAGTAGTTATAGCAATTACAAACTAATATCCTGTGGTCTGGGGGTTAATTTCGCTCCCGCACACCCGATTAGGCTTCCCACGGCAGCGGCTCAAGCCTAGGTTCGATCCCTCGGTAGGGAGCCCTTGAATGCGTTGCTTGCGCGATACGGTGACACACAAATATACATCACCGCTACAACACTACACGATCACTCCCACACACGTGCACGCCTACACGCTTACACATGAAAGTGTGAAGAGTTTACTTTTTTTTTCCTTATCGAACTGAAAAACTCTCAATTTTCCGATAATAAATACATGGAAGAGTTGTTGAGGCGTGTATGCTTGGTACACATATACGGTTCAACAACTCATACATATATTAATAGTTAGCTAGGCTAGCTAAGATAGGTCGCGATTTTGCATGCAACAGGCAACAGCCAAGCCGAGGTGTGCCGTGCACCCTTGAGCTGGTTGCCATAATAAAATCGGCTGAGTGCCTTAATCGCTAGCCTTAGTAGTCCGGTGAAACTGTTAAGACCTTGATGGGTCAATAGCGTATTCATTTCGAGAAAGAAAAAAAAACTAATGCAATCACGGTGATATGGTAATCGTATGATATAGAAGGTTTATTTATCAACGTTTAAACTTAATTTATTAAAATATATTATTACAAAACTAGCTTCTGCCCGCGACTACGTCCACGTGGAATAGTTACTTTGAGCTAACGCTACGCAGTGGACGCTTAAAAAAAAATATTTTGAAAAATTAGTCATTGGTGCTCCGTTCCTATTGGTCTTAGCGTGATGATATATAGCCTATAGCCGTCCTCGATAAAAGAGCTATCTAACACTGAAAGAATATTTCAAATCGAACTAGAAGTATCTGACATTAGCGCGTTCAACCAAACTAACAAACATTCCAGCTTTATAATATTAGTATGGATTACCTTCAAATAATTATAATTTCCAAAAATAGAAAAACTAAAAAGTACGTCTACAATGATGAGTAAAGTTTTAATGATTTTGAAACGGAGTTTAAATATGTAAGTATATGCCTTTTACCTTATATTTACAATATCATAATATTTGGTAAGTTATTCAATAATACAAACAGGATAAAAATTTGTTGCTAAAAAGGATAATTCGGACTATTCCGTCTAAAGTAATGCGCGGTCATAGACATAATCAGTTCGTGAATAATCAATCATTGTCGATTTTCATACCCTTAGGCTTGAAATTTTTTTCCCAAATTTAAATGGGACCAACTTCGGACCCTTTCCAATAAAAAAAGAATTTTTAAAATCGGACTATACTGTAAAAAGTTATGCGTGACCATACATAAAATATATATATATATATATACGCGACGAATTGAGAACCTCCTCTGTTTTTTTCGTCGGTTAAAAATACACCCTGTTAAACGAATAAGAAAAATATTGTCATTTAGGCACGGTTAAACGGCACCTATTTTTTTTCTTAAATGTTTTTAATTTATAAGCTAGCAATTTGAACGATACTCAAATAAAAAAGCCAACTCGATAAATAAAATTAAATAATAATGGTTAAAATTCCTTTGTCTACTTGGAATGAACAATCTAATTTAGATATCAACGCCTAATCGTCTCAATACTATGAATATATTATAATGACTATTCTAAAGTCCTTTGTAACTTAAAAGTTACTTTAAGTACCGTCTCTGCGATGAGGCAATTAAGTAATCAAGTAATCAACCTTGGAGAATAGACGGCTTAGTCTAGGCTGTAAAATGTTCTAAATTTAATAAGAATTGAATTAATTAAGTATCACGTCACGTTTCTAATTGGATGTCAAAAAATGCTATGCCTTTGTTAATCTATACAAATATTATAAAGAGGTAAAGTTTGTGAGTTTGTGACGTTGTGATGTTGTGACGTTGTAGGGGGTAATTTCAGGAACTACAGGTTCGATTTAAATAATTCTTTCAGTGTTATATAGCTCATTCATCGAGAATAGTTATAGGCCATATATCATCACGCTAAGACCAATAGAAGCGGAGTACAGATCAAAAATGTTTCCAAATCGGGATTTTTTTCCTTTTGAGAATGCGAACGAAGTCTCGGGCAGAGGCAAGTATATACATAAAATAAGAATGTAAATCTCACGTGCCAATAGTTTTTAGGTTATTGTAAAAAGAAATGTTGCGTTTTGGTCTGTCTGTCTGTCTGTCTGTTTACATGAACACGCATCACTTCTAAAGTACTGCATTGTCGATAAAATCATAAAGCATATCTTCGAGAGCAACATTTCGTCTTGGTCTCATTACATTCGGTTCACTCTATCATTAGTTATTGTAATTTTAATGATGACGCGACCTAAATATAAGAGAAAAGTAAATAAATGGACTTAATATCATCATCACATTATCACCCTGTAAGAGACCCCCACTGCAGGGTCATAGGCCTCTTCCCGAAGGAAGGTATGGGCGTAATCACCACGCCAGCCCACGACGTGGCGATTTCAAACTGAGAAATCCACAGTTCTATATTTTGCCCACATACAGTAGTACTGAACATTTCTCAGGTTCAGGTTTCCTCACGATGTTTTCCTTCACCATCATCGCCGATAGTGTTACCAATTTAAATTAGTAAATGTACGCGAATTTCGAAAAATTTGTTGGTACATGTCGGGGTTCGAACCTGCGGATATCGAAATCATATTCCACCGGTCAAACCACTAGGCCACCACGACATTATATATTCAGATGATTTTATTAGTCAATGTTTTTGATGCGAAACATCTATAGGCGCACCCTAAACCTGATTTTGGCTTGGCGACGTGGCGACATAAAACACAAAATTTGCACTATTAACGAATTACTCAAAAACATTTGCAACCCTATCAGTATAAACATAATATTCAAATTGTTTTGTTGGCCACTCGTTATACTAGTGTTACCCGGTACGCTCCGACGACCTAGCGCCCTTTGATAAATACCGGCAAACACACCGCGCCTCCGTCTAGTTGAATTTTTATATTTAATAAAAAAAGGAATATTTATGTAATAAATTAAATAAACAGTTAATATTTTATGGAATAAATTTGTAATTACTTATCTTTTCATCATGCCATAGCTGATTCCTATCGTAATCTGTTCTTTTAGGCATATAATTTATACAAAACAATTTCGATGTTTCACATCTGCCAGGCGTCCCGTGACGGTTCAATTTTTTTTTTACATTACTTTCCACGAGGAGCGAGTCGCGGGTACAGCTAATAAAATATATAAGAGTCAAATTGTACTGACTTTTGATCGAAAGCGTGACATGTGATTTGTATTCTCTAAGCAGATTTATGTGATACGCAAGAAACTATTTCACGTTTTAGTATTGTAAGGTAACGAATAAGAAAACCAATAAGAGATTTGCAAGATGACGTCGCCATTAACATTTTTACTTCTCGGGTAGGGACCTCTGCGCCCACCTGCCGCTCTGATACTTTTCCACTTGCGACTTTTAATAAAGATTTATGCCTCGAATTCAAATCGAGAAAGGGATTATCCCACCTGCGTTTTTTTTTTGTCAGAAAATACTAGAAATCTTTTACATTTTCATTTTTTTTCACATTTTCGAAGTGAAAAATTCATTAGGCGCGTTGAGCGATATTTTTGGCAGGAGATAAATTTATAATTTCGCGTCATGACTTACGACGTAAGCATGACCGGCCGTATTACGCTTGCGTGGCTTGCGTCAGACTAGTAATATTGATATTTTGCAGTTCATCATACGTTCGGTTAATTAATAGACTTAATAAAAATGTATACAAACTATTGCTCCGAGTGCCAATAGATATGAAAACCACACTAATGTTAATAATAAAAAAAAACAATTTCTGAAATTTAAATATTGTCATTCACACTATAATTAATATGAAAATTTAAAAAAGAACACATTTATTTCATTGTTTTGAGTTTTCACTTCTATCGGCAGTCCTTATCACTGCCTCGACATTTTTTAATTATGTCATTTCTATGATATTCGAGAAAACTGTTCCAATTCGTTGGTTACCAATGTCAGAAATCCATAACTATATTCAAATACATCGCAAATGAAGAAATGAAAAGCTCATGAAAATCCGTTCAGTAGTTTTTGAGTTTATTACAAACAAACAGACAGTTTGTACACACACTTATACACGCACTGTTTTTTTAACCACATATTTGCAAAAGTTTTGCCTAAATTAAATAAAGTGCTGTAAATATGCCGACTTAGTATAAAACGAGATAAAACCCTCAGAACACACTAAATGTAATTCAAAACAATCTACTGGAATGGACACCGTCTGCTCCATTGTACGTAGGAATAACTTCTACAAGTTTAAAAGATAAAAAAGATCCCGAACCAACTCCCCGGAAAATAAGAATGGTCTAACCTAACGTAGCCACGACTTTTAAATGTGCTGGCTGGAAGAGTTTTATTGAGTCCGCACAGGTCGACTTAGCGAACTCTGTTATTCGTCCGCAATCACTTAACATGTACTACTAGCTTCTGCCGGCGACTTCGCCCGCGTGGTATAGTTACTTTGGGCTAACGCTAACTTCAACTCGCGACTTCGTTTACGTAGAAGGTGAAAATATTTTAAATAATACATACGTTCTTGGTCTAAGTGTGATTACATATACCTGCCTCGACATTTTTTTTATGGATACATATTTCCTTTTCTGTACCCCTTTTTTACATAGGGAGATCCCTGACAGATACACATCCAGTCGGGCAGCTGGGGATGGGTTATGTTCGATTTTCACGGACTTACACCCCATAGTGCCTTCATATACCTTTTAGATGGGGGAGCAGAGACTGCCGACTGGCACTGCGACTGTTCACCCTATAGGTGTAAACCTTCCATGAGGTCTTGACTGCGGTCAAGGATGGTAGACCCTTCTATTAGACCCCACTACCCTCTGACGAACTGTGGGAGTCCCATCAGGACATTGCGCCTCCACCACATGGGCCTGCGTAGTTTAAACTATTGCCCCCAGGCCCCATCTACGGCGGCCGAAGGTCATCACTTACCCATTGCCGCCGTGTGGTTCGTCGACAGCGGTAGGGGAGCCTAGTGGTCCCCTCTTTCTCCCGCTCCACCGTCTCCTTTGCAAGCATGACTGTCTCGCAATAACAAGCGACGGAGAGTCACCCGGCCTCTCTCTCTCGACCATCTTACTAAAGACGATCGGGAGTGAGAGATCCGGGTCGATGGCCGCAACCAACTCGCGGCATGGTACACCCCAGGCGGAACATTCACTCATCATGTGCTGTGCGTAATCATCCCCGGAGCCACAGTGATGGCACCCTGGAGTCGGCTCCCGGCTAAGACGACATAGGTAGCGCCCGAAACACAAGTAGCGCCCGCGTACAGGGACGTGGAATTGCCAGGGGGCAACGCGTATGCAAAATTTTATAATACTTGGTTTAGCAGTTAATATGTAACTAACAAACACACTTTCGCATTTATAATATAGTATTTCGCTATCAAAGAGTATGGCTCCTTCAACCTATACTACCTTATCAATTGCAGTGAAAACTCTTTATAACGAAATTCAAGGGGCAGAGCATTTTCTTTTTCGTTATAAACAGTTCTCAAACGGAGGGAAGAGAACAACTAAATGGTTTTGTGGTGAATTAACTTCAACGTTATAGAGAGTTTTTCCTTATAACGAACGAGGTTAAAGTATGTTTAGTCTAGTTTACACGGCAACTAGAAGAAATATACTCCCAATTCCACATCTAATATAATATCATTAAAGAAGAAAGCAATTAATTCCTATGGGAAGAGGAACAATTATCCTTTATCGTACCCTATCTAGAAATTCTGAATATTTATCTTCAGAGCATTAAAGAGTTCTTAGCGCTTCGTCGGTCTCTGTTAGTTTTTTATTTCCACAATATAAGAGCGCTTCCGCTAGGAAAGTTGTCCGCCTTCCACGCTAATTGAATCCCCTTTGAGAGCATTATGTACACTACTTTTATAATAAACCGTATTTAGGTTAAAACTTTGGAAGTTCTGAGAACATTACACTATACTATTCATAACAAATTATTATACTTTACGTTAACTACCGGTGGTAGATTTGACATTCATTAGCGCCTTTTTAGAGCCCAAACTCGAATAAAGTTAATTGATGTCAGTACCTTTTCATATTATCCTTAATTTAAAACTTCTTAAATTTTATACGTCAACGAATCACAGCGCATTAAGTTACATTAATATTGCTGCTGGACTCAGTCTTTGAGGCAAAATGTGCAAACTGCATATAAGAACACCAATAACTCTTGTGCTCAGTTTAGATATATCAATAAGATATGTGCTTTAATCTTCCAACAATGCACGCAGTTCATCTGTTAATGCCAACAATCTGCACTCTGTGAATAAGAGTGAGGTAGGCGTTTAATTTATTAAAATTTGCACTGAAGCTTATGAGTTGCAATAACGCGTACACCTAGTAACTGACAAGCTGCACACTTAATTTTAACTTCAAATTGTACTGACAACATAAAATCAGAAGTAATTTATTCAATTTAGGCACGTATAAGACGCTCATTATCGTCAAAACTACCATCGATTCGGACAAATAACGCAGTCATCGAGAAGAACCGGCGAGAAACTCGATCGGGTTCACCTTTTTAACATATATATGTATATGTAAAATACATTAACCCAATATTAAATCATTAAGTTAAATATTAAGTAATTGTTACCCGAAAATCTATTATTATTCTGACGCACTCAAATAATATCGATAAGTAAACTACGTCCTTGTATATCATGTTAGAATAAAATTGTTCTAAAAACTAGGCCATTTCCGATGCCCAGTAGGCCAAGGATGGTGTAGTGATCTCATTGTATGATCTTACTTAAGCCTACGTTTGACTATCTAATATAAAATAGACTGATCAAATTAATCATAATATTGTTGTTCTGTATTGTTTTTGTTCAGAGTTCTTTATCAAATCAAGTGCTTTAATTTTGTTAAGGACATCAAAATCATCATTATATCAAAATCTCGCAACCTACCTTACTACACCATACTTGATCAGACAAAATTAAAATCAGTTGAACTGAATTAAGTACTGCCTTTCGACTCCATTCAGGGCACATGCCACTGAACAACTTTTTATATTTAACTAGCTGACCCGTGCACACTTCGTTGGACGGTAAACATTTATAAAAAAATACTTTTTGTGACTTAAATATAAACATTAGACATATGCTGTTGTGACTTTTTTCTATGCATTATCAAGTTCTACAACTTTTCTCTAGAAATCAATCATATATCTCTCATGGTTAAGGCAGCGTTCGTAAAAAACTTTTTCGTTCGACCGTTCTTTCCGACTTATTTTGTAAATTCGATTACCACAAACAGTTTTCACTTTTCAGGTTTATATATAGCCTATGATACTCAAAAATAACGTGGCTTTCTATTAGTAAGGGAATTTTCAAAATCGGTTTAGTAGACCCAGAGATTACCCTCTACAACGTCACAAAGGCACAAACTTTACCTCTTTATAATATTAGTGATAATAGACAAAAGTGAAGTCACCAAATTGTAACATATGTATTATTGTGGAAAATATGTACCATATAATGTCTGAATGCACACGTAACCAGTACTAGCCCTAAAGAATAAATGACTCATTAAGATCATGTATATAATGCTGTCCTTGTCCGAGGAAGCTAGAATGCTTTACAGGCTGGTTATGCTTGGAATGAAAAACCGGTAAATTATTGATTGTTTGTATACATTTTGTTTTTTTTTTTCATTATGCTGTTAATCGCTGGGGTGACATGGTCGATTTGTGACCAAACCCCAATTATAAATAAAGATTCTAAATTAATAATTTCCTAACAAATATACACGAACAGTTTTCTCCAACTTATGAAGTAATACACAAATCCCAGGTCTGATTAAGTTTCGTAAACTTCATAAGAAAAAGTTTCGAATGGTATGAAAAAAGTTTTTGTAGCAATTGCTCATTTTCTTGATGACTGTTATTTGCCTAAAAAAATCAATGGTATTTTCCTATGAAAGTTTTCATATAGTCACAATACTTGACTATCATTACTACCCAATATAAAATATTTAAATATATAGTTTCCTAATAAAAAGTTTTGCTTATTATTTATCTTTGTAACAACGAGAACAAAAGTCTGGCCGCAAATCAACATTACAAGACTCTGTATTAGAAGATAGTATCTGTGCCTCCGAGGAAGTTATGAAACTTAGTTCATTAGTGAAACGACATCCATTTCCCACGAAACTTGGGCCACATTTACAATAGAACATGGTTATATATTTTTCTTTATTTTAAATAGTCCTACGTTTTATCTAGTTTCATATCATTACATTTCATAAAACAAAGTCTTCCGCCGTGTCTGTCTGTGTGTCTGTTCGTGATGAACTTAAAAACTATAGAGCGGATTTACTTGCTGCTTTCATTAATAAATAGAGTGATTCACGAGGAAGGTTAATGTATATAATTTGTCAAGATTTTTTTGTAAATTCGTTAAAATATAACGATAAGAAAATGTCAAGCCGGTTAGATTTCGTAGAAAACGCTGCGTAATCCCTCTGATAAAACAAATAAGATAATAAACGATGCAGACGAAGTCGCGGTAATCAACTAGTATATTATATCTGAAATGTGAACTCCGAAACACCAGAATGTAATAAAGTGGTGTCTAGTTCATTGTCGTCTTGGTTCGCTCCTGCGTTCGTTAGTGTTGTGCTTGTTGACAAAAGCTCTCGAGTCGTTAAGAGCTGTCTTGCAACTATATTTTAAATATATATCTATACTCCTGACTGTTTTCGGCCACAGTGATGGCTTAAACGCCGAGGTTCCTGTGCTTTTATATGTCTCATATAAGCATTATTTCCCGAAAGGTGTGTTCACATTGTACACAAGGTCATTATTCTCGTAGGTGTAATTGATTGTCGCAGGTGGGTTCTTATTTACTGCGTCTAATATTGAGTGCAGCACGTCGATGTTCTTCGTAAATTAGCACTCTAGTTACCACCTGAGCTCTCCATTTTAGACATTTAGATGCTACTTTCTACCAATACGAAGACTCTATACACTTTTACATGTGAAGCTATAGCACATCTTAACTGTATTATAACTATATTCAAAATATTGTCACTAAACATACCACATCTGCCAGTTTTTAAACATGAACCAACACTGTTTTCTCCACGAGTCTACTGAAGGTACTCCTAAAGGATCTCAAAGTAACTATAATTTCAAAACTTCACATTGCTTATATGAGTAAGAATCTGTGCCAGATTCGACTACGTGAATACTAAGGCCTAATCTAGTAATATATCAAATAAACCTTCCGTTGACGTGTTCTAGTATCAAGAGTTATAATTGGCACCATTAAACTTCCAGACCCAGCCTTGAAGTAAAGTAACATATTAATCACTAGTCCAAAGATTCCGCTCTTTGTGGGCTTGATTAATAGCCGTAGAACCTGATCTCGTATCACGTAAACAGGGCCATCCATTTCCCCGAAGAGATTTCCAGGCGTGACCAGCACACGAAAGAGTTATTATACAAAAATATATTACAATGTAATGCCAAATTAAATATCTGCCACACGAATATAAAACCTGAGTCAAATGTTGTCACGAATAGTGAATATTACCACGCTATGATGGCAAGGTCGCCGACCCGCGTCCCTATGAACTCTATTACAATAGCTAGATATTATCAAAAGCTGATAGCTTCTTCAAACAAGCTATAATACCAAATAACTCTACTAAAGCTGCATTCAAAAGAGCGCAATATGTCAACTGTCTTTTAAATATGTAAAAATCGAGTGCTATTGTTTATAATGAAGTTTAAAACTACTCAACCGATGTTCATGAAAGTTGACATCTATGTATAATTTAGTACAACGTGAGATATATGATATTGTTAGCAGACGACTATATTACAACTGTCCGTACTATTGACCTAACACGCCATTGGTCGAACGTATCTGCTGATCTCGACGCCATTGGTTGAACTTATCAGCTGATCTCGGCCGATCGTACACTAGTTGAATGCTATAAAGGGAGTGTCCGTCGTGTCAGGAAAAACCGAGTAGCTATTTCGAGCGAGCCGCGAATCATCCCAGTCCATTATTGGTATCCGCCGCGAATTACGAACCCGTACCCAACGCTGGGCGTTATAGAAGACGTCCGCGACACATTTTTACCGATCCTCCCGACGATATCACGTCAACGAATGATCAGTACCAGCCTGTCCCTCGTAACAGAGCGTGCTCACGCCCACGCCCGCGTAATACAGATCGCGCCGCCGCGGTCTGGGGGTTAATTTCGCTCCCGCACACCCAATTAGGCGTCCCACGGCAGCGGCTCAAGCCTAGGTTCGATCCCTCGGTAGGGAGCCCTTGAGTGCGTTGCTTGCGCGATACGGTGGCACACCCAAACATCACTGCTACAACACTACACGATCACCCCCACACACGTGCACGCCTACACGCTACACATTTTGGTGGAGGGGTTTACTCCCCTATCGAACTGAAAAAACTCTCAATTTTTCGATAAAAATATGTGGAGGAGTTGTTGAGGCGGATATGCTTGATACACATATACGTTTCAACAATTCAAACATATATGAATAGTTAGCTAGGTTTGCTAAGTTAGGTCGCGATTTTGCATGCAACGGGCAACAGCCAAGCCGAGGTGTGCCGTGCACCCTTGAGCTGGTTGCCAATATAAAATCGGCTGAGTGCCTTAAGCGCTCGCCTTAGTAGTCCGGTGAAGCTGTAAAGGCCAAAAAATTAAGGCCAATAGCGTAGTCAATTCGAGAAAAAAAAAAGAAAAAAGTCAGGAAAAACATTCTTGCTTGGTCGTCTCTCTTGAAGGTAGTGTTAAGTAATTGTTGTTTGTATAGTGCGAGTTCTTTCTAATTCACATTGCTATTTGCATTTCTCTGGGTTTTTATAATTAATTGTGTTACTTGAGTTATTTAATTGTTGATATGTGATTTCGTATTGATATCTGTATTTGTCTTATGTTTTGTTTTTGTATAATTCCACTTCTGGTGTCTAAAACTATATATTTTGATTACCGTCCTCAATATGTTTTAATTACAAATTAAATGATTTTCAATGTTTATTAAAGTTTTTAACTATAGGTTTCATAAGTCTCAAACAGATAGCGTTTTAAATTAGTTTGTTGACAGAAAACTATAGAACTGACTGTTACAAATATCTCATAGATGGGGCCACGTTTCAATTTATTTTTCAATAACTGAGTTACCAATAACGTGTGGCCGGGTCAGCTAGTAAATGATAAAAACCTTGGAAATCGTAGAAAACATGATTGTGACCTTTTTAGTAGTGATGAGGCGCAAATAAATAATGAGACCATAGCTACACATCTTCACAGGAACGTGAAAGCAACATGTTCACTTGAAAAACTTGAAAAAGTAATTAGCGTATTACAGTAACACCCTTCTCTGTTCATCCACCAAAAACGAATATAACTAAGTTTATAATACATCATGAAAAGATAAATCAGAACGAGTTTCTCGCCGGTTCTTCTCGATGACTGAGTTGTTATCCGAACCGGTGATAGTTTTGAGCCTTCTCAAGACTTAAATTGGATAAAGTATTATTGATTTCATTCGAATTATATCTATAGTTTAATTTAATAAAGTAATAAGTATTAATCTCTAAGCTGCTACCAAAATGAAGGGAAAGAGTATCAAAAACCTAGTGCACAGGAAGTGACTTGGATCATACGACCATTATATTTATATGGAGATCTTATATAATTTACCATGCTTAAAACAATTTTGTGGGAGTTGGCCATAACGATGCCACCTATGCTGACACCAGCATTGTAAATCTCACACTTCTATAACCTTTGTTTTTTGTTGCACACATTTAACCATCTAGACACATTTTATACGATGAATATTTTAATCAACATTCAGTAATATATTTTTCAATATTCTTGACTATATTTGCCATCTTGTTTTCTTTTCCATACGTTAGTTTTAGTTTTCACTTTTTCATTTATTATTTTTCTATTTATCAAACGGATATCAATATTTAATGTTACATAATTTAATTTTTCAAAATTATTAACAGAGTAAGTTGTACCGGTGTGATAAATCGTTGTATGTTTCAGGCTAGTATGGTCATTCTTATGATTGTGAATATATTATTGATCGGATTATTAACTGTTGCATTATCCATAATAGTAAATAAATAAATAAATCATCATCTCAATTTGCATTGTACACATACTCGTCCAAATACAGGGTTAATTTTCTCATTTGCCTGAAAAAATTGTCACACGCTATCTCCGTCATGCGCACTATAGTTTTCCGCTGCAGTTACGTTTATTCAAATGATATTTTCAATATCACGCGAAAAATTCTTACACCCTTTATTGATTCTGTTAAGGGCTTTGCAATTGTCTACTTGAAGTCGATAGTAGTTTCCATATACGAAATTCATGTCTTCATAAATCCGTGCCATCGGCTGAGTTATATACGATCCAGCTCATATTACCGTTGGAGTAATTAATTTCAGGGTTACTGCCTTCTCAAGGCTCACTTCGGGATTATACGCTGAGATTATGATACACAGCGGTTAATCTCCAAACACGAAACGTTGATGGAAGCTATTTGAAATAGTCACTTAAACGCTTTTGTGTGTGTGTGTCTGTGTGTTGGAGAAAATTGTAATTCTTGAAATAGGTATTTGTTGAGTTTCAATATTCATTATCATTTAATGATCAATGGTTTTAACTGGATAAGTAGTTAATTAATTATTTCTTGTACTAAAAGAATCTAACTTATTTATTTATAATTCTTGTGTAGTATGCATTGACATATAAAAATCCAAGATATAGTCTCGAATAAAAGTAGCGGTTCAAACTGGCCGCAAAAACTCCCCAATATACATACGTAATTATAGTTATGCTATAACTTTGGAAATTCAACCCTACCTGAATGATTTAAAGTTGTGTTTACAATGAATAAGCTACACGAGGATATTATAAATGACTGCATAACGTACTCATTTACTCAGTGTGCCGGCTACGCTATTGTCCTAGCAAGGTCTTAACAGTTTCACCGGGCTACATTACGTTAAGCGAGCACTTTGAGTTTTTTTAATATCAATGATAGTATGTGATACACTTTTAAATATCACTACTACCATTCTAAGCAAAAATGTGCAGAACACAAATCTATACCAATATTATAAAGCTGAAGAGCTTGTAAGTTTGAACGCGCGTTATCAGGAACAGGGACTACTGGTCCGATTTGAAAAATTATTTCTATGTTAGTCTAGCTCATTTATCGAGAAAGACTATATATCATTAATGCTAAGAACACAAATAAAACACGGAGCACCAACGAATATAGTTTCAAAATCGGGTTTTTCATCCTCCTGAAATCTTCCTCTGGTGTTAGAGTTAGCCCAAAGTAGCTATTCCACACAGCCGAAGTCGCTGTGAAAAGCTAGCTTAGTTATAAATATGTATTATATGCCTAAGACATTGTGAGAAAGATAAGATAAATAAATGTTAATTCCTTACAAAGTCATCTACGTATCTTTTTAGAACATTATTCCAATTCTATTTCTGTCAAAATGTGTTTTAAGCAGAAACAAATATTCTCTCATCTCTACTTATAATAATGTTATCATTTTGTAGAACAAAAAAAAATCGAACTAGTCAGCAACCGTAATGAAGAGCCAGTAGGAAATAACTTGGAGCTCTCAGCGTTCTATCAAATTATATGCGTTCATCTCGTTCCGCCAGCGATGCTCAAAATGTATTTTATCCCTTGCGGCCACGGAAGAAACCGTTTATATTAGCTCTCTTGAGGCTTATAACATAAGATGAGCAAAGGAGATTTATTTTCGCTACGTTAGCTGAAATTCTCCCTTGCTCCGGAAATAGTAAGTAAAAGTTTGTTCAATCATTCGCACACACAGAGTAAGTACTTCATTGCATCTCTATGCCTAGGTTCTGTTTTTGAAGTGAAAACTGTTTAGGCGCATTAAACGACATTTTTGTGAGGAGATACACTTATAACATCGACATGCTAGTAACTATAACCAATAGTAGTCTGCTTGTGCTGCTTGCGTCAGAATAACGAAGAGTAGTATATGGGCCTGTGTATGTCTAAAATCGATATTTCGTATTGAAATTGAGCAGCCTATCATGTTCTTGGTTATTTAATAAACTGTATAAAAATGCATATAATTAAACGCCCCCACCAATTATAAAACCAGACTAATGATAATGATGTCATTTTACATTTTTTTTTTAATTTGTTCTATATTTATTTGTTCTTGTGGCAACAAACAACTGTACTTAAAAATACATGTAAGCAATATTAAATATAAAACAAATAGTTCTTAGAGAACAACCCGCTCCGCCGGTTTACGGACAAAGTAAATTATGAAAGTTAAATTCACATTAAAATTAATTTAAAAATTCAAAACAGAACACAGTCTATCAGCGCCGTCAAGTTGTGACGCGAGTATTCGTTGTAATCTGAATAAAATCTTAATCAACAAACAATCTCAATGTCAACAAGGAGCCGTTAATTACTTCAAAGGAGACGCACTTCATATACCGCGACAGAGAACGAACTGGCCTCCTTCTACCCTAGCTGGTACTATATTTTAGTATAAAGTAACATTAGACGACTGCAATAAGGACCATGGAGCTATAAAAATACTAACACTAAAGTCCATGAATGACTACAAAACAAAAAAAAAAATCAGGCTGAGAAACCTGAAACCGAGGAAAGAGATGTTTTAAACCGTTTCCCCGCTGCCTATTTATAGAACATATGTATAGAACTACAAATTACAAAATAATAATCTTGTGAGGTACTTAATAATAACAGATAGAGCTTATATGCAAGTTAAATGATCAACTGTATCGCATTAAGTATCAACTACAATTTAAAATGAATAAAGGTAACGATTTAAAAATGTTGACAACCGCTGTACACAGTAATCAACGTCGGCTTTCTCCATCATTTCCTATAAAATTTAATCGGAAGTTTTAAATATCGTCAAAGCGTATTCGCCACCGAATAAATTATTGAATACTTTCATAATTATAACCTTTTTTAAAACGTTTAAAACAATTACTACTCTACAGAGTTTAAAGTTGATAATCAGTTCAGTTGTGGTCCGGTGAAGCTGTTAAGACCTTGCTGGGTCAATAGCGTAGACATTTCGAAAAAAAATTGATAATCAGTTAGTAGACAGTTATCTCCGGAATTGTGATCTTTTCCCAAGATTTTTTTTAATACTCCGCTAGTCGTGCCGACATTGTTCTGCCTTGTTACTAAAAAAATTAACCGCAGCACCATTTACCGAATCCAATTGTAAATCTAAAGCATTCTTAAATCCACCTGAACACGCGCACAATAATCTACGAAGTGCATATGGATATATATATTTTTTTGCCCATTTATCTAAAGAGTTTTCTTAACATACCGAGAAGGGTACGACATGCACCTATAGTGGTGTAATTTTAATTATTTTTCTAATATGTTTACAGATGGCTTTAACCAATCTAACCTTTTTAAAGCCGAGACAGTGGAAATGTTAATGGTATAGGAAATATACAAGATCTCAAACTGTGATTACCTGAACACTAAATAAAGTATAATAACTAGGCATGCTTCGGAAAGTGTTTTATGATATTTATCAACTAACTTCTGCTAGCTTATTCTGAATAGCGGAAATCTTAAAAAAAAAAACAAACATGTTATATGAACCATTAAAATTTGATTTAGTTCATTTTGAAATGTAACGACTCATTTTATTTAAATTACATCTTATAATTAATTTGAGTCGTATGTGCTGACCGTACCACGGCTTGGTTGCCGAGTGTGTACTTATTGATGCGGGTTGCGGGATGGTGACGGGAGGGAATTAGACGTAAGTTCCATTGATCGCGTGCTGACGTCACGCGCGCCGACACCGCCATACCACTGCAGCGGTCGCGTGGCCGAACGAGCCGTTCGCGCCTATGCCCGGGCCACGTTCCTATAACTTGTACACGAATGTCATTTCGAATTAGGCTGCCGGACATTTGTACCGTTGCCTCTTAAAACGTTTTGTAATACTTTAAACTTTGTAAAAAAGGTTATAAGTATATATTTTTCTTGATGCTTTGTTTATATGAAACGTTATAGTAAATACGTATTTATTTATTAATATACATATTTTATTAATTAAAATATATGTATATTAATAAATAATGAATTTAAAATAAAAAATGAATTTAAAATTAATAAAATGAACATGACAATTAAATAAATTTATCTTTCTATACATTCTATACTTACTAATATTATAAAGCTGAATAGTTTGCCTGAATGCGCTAATATCAGGAACTGCTGATCCGATTTGAAAAATTATTTTAGTATTAGATAGTTCATTTATCGAGGAAGGCTATATGTTATATATCATCACGCTCAAACCAATAGGAGCGGAGCACTAATTAAGAATGTTTCAACATCTTGGTTAACGTACGTATTATCTCATAATATTTCCTACCTTGTACGTAAACGAAATCGCGAGTTACAGTTAACGTTAGACCATAGTAACTATTCCACGCGGACGAAGTCGGATGTAGAAGCTCGTTTAAGAAAAAATAAAATTAGAATCGTACATGTGAACTTAGTTTTTTTAACCCTTTAATTAAGTTATTTTCTTTACCATATAATACGTAGAAAACACCTATAATTAATATTGCACTTGTTAAAAAGTCAATCTTTCTCAACACATGTATCGAACTCTCTTGGTGTAAATTTTGTTGGTACTTCGAATAAAAGAAATAAATACAGAAACGGACAAAGGATACCATTCATTCAGAAAAACAAAGCGAGAAAGCGGGCAAAAGCTAGCATTAGCACTGATTTGCTAAGAGCTAAAGCTAAGCTACTCTAAATTAGCCATCTTGAAGCCAATATTTGGCCATCTATGCATCATTTTACTGTCAAAATTCACAAATAGAAGCCGATCTCCTTTAATGCAAATCATGATAACTTTAATGCTTTATTAAAATCTTTTCTCTAGTCAATCTTCAATCAACTTTAACAGAATACAAGATCTCAGAATCGGTTCCGTTTAGATCAATATTTACGTAGTTCAAGCTAAAAATAACCCGAGACGTGCTTAGGGGCGACGTGTACATCTCCAAAAATAAGCTTTAAGTGATAACATAATACATACGAAGCACTTGTGCAGTATTTGATAAACATTCCAACTTGCCGTATGATTACTTTTTAATTCCATTATAAACTGTAAGCTAGCCAGTACCGATTAAGACTTTATATCAGAGTATAACGAACTGATTTCAGTTTAAATTGTATTCTTGATAATTTAATGTATGTCCGTAAAAACTTTGAAAAACTGAATTTAGTAAAAGACCGGCATAATGTAAATACTAGAAACTGTAATAAACTGGTCGTCCCATGTTTCAGACTTAGTAAAACCAGTAATAGTTTCTTAGGTAACAGTGTTAGGTTTTACAATAAAGTCCCAAAAGCATGTTACCGATTTGCCGAACTGCAAATTTAAGCGCCACGTCAAGCGGCTGTTAGTGTCAAAAGGATATTATAGAGTGGATCAGTATGTGAACGATAGTGATGTCTGGAATTTACTCCTCTCTGTGCATCCACTATAAGCTGTATGATGTATTAGAAATGTATGGAAAAAAAATGTATGATGATGATCGAGATTCTTGCCGGTTCTTCTCGATGGCTGGGTTGTTTTCCGAACCGGTGGTAGTTTCTGACGGCCATAAGCGCCTTATTAGGGCCTAAACTGAATAATTTTTTATTTGATTTGATTATCATTTTTGCATTAACAAGTGTATACCGTAAATTTCGCAACTTTCTTGACACTCCCCAATGAAGTTTATGAGAAATTCAGTAAATGAAGGGCGCAGTGGAGCGGAAAAGATTTTCCCTACAAAATGTTCTACCTATAAAAATTACTTAATTTCTAGACTTTGGATATGATATATTAGGATGGTCCTCATTTAGGGTATGTTCGATTTTTTTTTCAGGACAGTTCTGAATAAGATACGAATTTGTAAAAAAAGTCAGTGCAGTCATAGGGACTGTCGATAGAAGTGAAAACGTAAAACAATGAAATAAACGTGTTTTTGAATCTTCATAGTAAATATAGTATGTGAATGATAATATTTAAATTTCAAATTTTGTTTATTGAAATTATTAATATTAGTGTGATATCTATTGGCACTCAGATCAATAATTATATACATTTTTTTTTTTCGAATTGACTACGCTATTGACCTGGCAAGGTCTTAACAGCTTCACCGAACTACTAAGGCGAGCGCTTAAGGCCCTCAGCCGATTTTATTTGGGCAACTAACTCAAAGGTGCACGACACACCTCGGCTTGGCTGTTGCCTGTTACATGCAAACTCGCGACCTATCTTAGCTAACCTAGCTAACTATTCATATATGTATGAGTTGTTGAGACGCCTATGTGTACCAAGCATACACGCCTCAACAACCCCTCCATATATTTTTTAACGGAAAATTAGAGTTATTCCAGTTCGATAAGGGAAAAAAATAAAACCCTTCCACTTCCATGTGTAAGCGTGTAGGCGTGCACGTGTGTGGGGGTGATCGTGTAGTGTTGTAGTAGTGATGTAAATTTTTATGTCACTGTATCGCACGAGCAGTGCACTCAAAGGCTCATTTTTATAAAGTCTATTAATCAATCAAAAGTATGATGAGCTGCAAAATATATGCCTATGAATATAATCTAGTAGGTGGTAGAGCCACGCTGAAGCTATTATTGGTTTCAGTATGAATGGGTCGGTTCATCCGGGGTAGCACCACCCTCTCACAGAAAACCGACGTGAACTAACAGTGCTTGCATTGTTGCGTTTCGTTCGGTCAGTGAGGACGCCGGAGACCCATCACCCTTCTCCTCCCCTCTCCTCTCCTTTCCCCACTCTTTTTCTCTCCATTCCCCCAAACACAGGCTGGCAACGCACTTGCGACCTCTGGGATTGCTAGTGTCTATGGACAGCGGTGATCGCTTAACAACAGGTGACCCGCATGTTCGGTTGCCTCCTATATGATATAAATATAACATGTCCTCAGACTCCTGTACTACGCGTCCCTATTCTGACACATGCTTACGTAACATGTCATGACGCGAAATCAGAAATTTATCTCCTGCCAAAAATACATATCAACGCGCCTAAGGAGGTATCACTTCCTAAATTCGTACAAAAATCCGTATAAAATTAACCCGGCAATCGAGACAGCTTCTTTTAAATGGAAAGAACATGGGAAAAGTTCTGTAATTAGTTTAGATTTTTCTTTAAGATCTCTTGTGATTTTTTGCTAACTTGACTGATTCAAAAGTTATTTGAGATCAATTTTTTTCTATATTCATCATGATTACTTATTATGATGAATATAGAAAAAAAATATGATTATTTTATTACTTTTTCTGTTTCAATTTCTTTGTTTTTGTATTATTATGTTAAATCTTTAAATATGTAAAATAGTTTAATATTTACTTTCATGAATATTTAATTAAGTGTTGGAGTGTACCGTGGTTGTCTATAAATATGACTTCATCTATAATGAATCATAATTGTCCTACTTTTTATATATTTACTAGCGTATTATCATGTTGACGACGCTTAAATAAATTATTTATGACATTATATATATAGGTTAATTTTGTAGTCAGTAACACTACAAAAAATTAAACCATAGTAACAATATTCCTGTATATGACATTCCGCATATATATCTCTCGTTTCACATCCATTCTTATTCATTTAAACTCAACAATAAAACTTCTACGAAATTATCGCCAATTTTCAAAAGCCACCAATAAACACGATCACTTTCATTCGATCGTTCGTTCAACGAGAGCTAACAACCTCACTAAAAAGCTACATTAACTTGACAACAAAGGATCGAGCAAGAACAAGGTTACAACAACAATAAACTCGAATATAATGGAAACCATAATAGAAACAAGTGCTTTCACTCCTGAAATAAACACAAGTAACGCATAAATAATGAATTCTTATAATATACGAAATTTTTAAATATATTCTGTTAATTAAAAACAAGCATTTGCAGTTGAAAATGGAATCTCTCAGAAATGACACAGTCGTAAACAACTCCAGAACTATATATAAATCCATAAAAGCAAATATGCTATTCTAGAAAGATTTATAGATTATGCATCATTCAGACAAAAGTGATAACTACCAGAACACGCATGTTGTCAGAATTACAATCTCCAATTGTTGTTGGATAAAATACACCTTTGAAATGAATTATAATTAAAAAATGTCAATAATATCTTTGTTCGCTGTCCCAGACACAAATGGTATTCTGAAAGTCACTTTGTAAACAGATAATGCTCAAGTACAAAGAAAGGTTAGGCGTTCGCTGTATCATACGATATACATAACTTCTACGTCTATTGTCTGGATGCCAAATAAATCTATTTATGAATATATCTATCTTTTATATGCATAGATATAAAACACTATCATATATTGAAATCAAGTTTTCAGTGTATTTCTTTACATGCAGGAATCCAAACAATTAACTGAAGATTATCACTATGATTTAAGTAGAAAGCTTTAGTGATTATAATTTGCCGCTTCCCGAAGGTAAACTACAGCTAAATCAATACATACATATCAATACATAGTCTATGAAGTAAGGATCATTGAAAAAATCAAGATACCTAAACTTTACGTGAGACACACAGAGAAGTAAATCTGTACAGTATTCAAGTTTCTTCACAATGTTTTCTTTCACCGTTATCCCATTTCTTTAAATTTATTTTATTCTCGAAATGACTACGCTATTGCCCTTACTAGGCCTTCAAAGCTTCACCGGACTATAAAAGTTATCCCATATCTCAAGTTACTAACTGAACTAGACTTACAAATGGGTCCAAATCCCTAGTATGTTGGCGTATAACTAAGGCTCGAACCATTCAAACAAAGTGCAATTGAACTTATATGTACGTCTAAACAGACAAAACAAATAAGAAATAAATGAAAAAAAATTACTTAAAATAAAAAGGAGTTCAGCAGTTGTTCAGAACAATTCGAATTTTATTGTTAACCTTCGTTTTGAAAGAAATAATAACCGTATTCATTATTATAAATTTAATTTAAAAAGTTTTCATATTATGTTATAAAACTTAAAAGAAGTTTTACTATAAAATCATCTCCATTTAAAAAATAATTACAATTAAAAAATTAATAATGTCAATTATACATAATATATTCTGAGCTGATCTAAGCTAACTATTCACACATATATGAGTTGTTGGAGCATATATGTGTACCAAGCATACATACCACAACAATTCTTATACATATTTCGTATCGGATAATTTTCCAAACTATTTCAGTTCGATAAGGGAAAGAAACAAAACCTTTCCACTTTCATGTGTAAGCGTGTATGCGTGCATGTGCGTGGGGGTGATATGGGTACTATTGTTGCAGTGATGTAAGATTTTGTCACTGTATCGAGCGAGCAGCGCACAGGGCACCACGCCGAGGGAACGGACCTAGGCTTGAGCCGCTGCCGAGGAAGGCCTAATCTGATGTGCGGGAGCGGAATTTATCCCCAGAGGTTTAAATACAGTTCATATTCTTTCTTTCAATACTAATTCTGTTGTTCCTTATTATATATTCGAAAATTACATATCACATAATAATACATTATATATTCATTTATCATATTAACTATTCATAAATGCAATTACTAATTAATTATTTATTCTTAATATTATACATTAGTATCTGGGCGACCGAGTCTAGCTCGGTTCTTTAAAAAACATTTTTAAATTATAATAAACTGTTAGGTTTGCCTTATAAAATTATCATTATTTAAAAAAAAAATATCTCTTCTGCTGTCACTCGGATTCGAACTGGGGTTACACGGATTTTCAAAGCAACCGATTACCATCTGAGCTATTTTTGTTTTAACAGCGCCGGCGAAATTTACCTTTATATTCTAGCTATATTTTTCATTGCCTGAAAACTCTGTTAATAAAAGTTTTCTACGAATAACATCTAGCTAGATCGATTTATCGTCCCTGAAACTACCTACATACTAAGTTTCACTGAAATAGATGACGCCGTTGACGAGATTCTGAATATATACAAATATAAAAATATACTAGAATTGTTCATTTTAAGGTATAGAATATATATGAAGTATTTTTTTACTTTATTTTTGGCAATCAATCTTTCCGATTATTAATGCCATTGTCAGGTAATTAATAATATCATAAGCGTCGTGCGATCATTTCAGTATTAAGCATCGTGTGAATCAATATTCTAACAAGATGGTGGATCCCTTGTTAGAACCTTTCAGGGAGTTTTTGTGGCATCTCAGAATTTCATGCTCCGTGGTATTATTTTCCATTCACTTCACTTATGCACAACAAACTAATTATATAACGTAAAACACCACCAAATTTACACAATATAAAGTCAAATAACACAAGATTATGAATAAAATATAAAATCCACTACATTACAGCCAAAAACCCCGCCAAAAACTCGCATATTTGAAGTTATTTGCAAGAATAAGTATAATAATTCGCTGTTTGTACTTATGTAAGCCCTCTAAAAGGCATTCACTTTGCTTTAATCTTGCAATCGACATCGTTGTCATTTATTTCTCATAATGAATGTCTCCTAAGTGCTTCTATAATGAAAGCTTCCACGACTCCTTTTCCACTCTATTGAATTGTCAAGATTTCAAAAGTGTTTAAGCAACCATTCATATTATTACTTGTAATAACTCCGACTCTTTTTTGAAGATCTAAAACATTCCTTTAATCAAACGATTTTTTTATCAAACTGTCTATGCTATTAGCCATGACAGGTTTTTATAGCTTCACCGGACAACTAGGCGAACGCTTAGGACACTCAGCTGATTGGCAACAAGCTCAAGGGTGCCTAAGGTGCCGAACATCGATGCAAAACTGCGAATCTATATAAGCTAAACTAACTTAGCTATATATATACCTGTATACATTAGTATGTCATATTTTGTACTAGTATATCTCACTAACATTTACATGTACTATTTTGAATTACTATTGGCTAAACGAAATTAATACAGTTCGAATAAGGGAAAAATAGAAAACCCCAAAAATTAAACGGCGAAATTCTAAAAGTCATATTACAGAACGACTCAAATCTAACATATCTAAGTTACATATGCCTACTCACTACATATGTCCTCGAGTTTGCAGTGCCATATGGGTATATAAAATTGCTTACCATCCCTACGCATAACATCTACTCTAGCAGTAATTTTGATTGTTCATAGCAATTGCCTTAATTTATTCATCTACTCCCCTAGTTTTTAGTTACTTGACTAAAAAAATATAAAAAAATCTATAGGTATTCAATTAAAGAGGTGTTCTTCAAACCTTCTCTTTCTTTAATGATTAATAATTGTTTTATGCGCGTTAATTAACGAGAATAAAACATAATTCATGACACAGAAATAACGTAGCTAACAAATAATGAATTAAGTTGTAGCTTCGGATTAGCGCTTTCGAAGATTACCCCGTGGAACAAAACATTACCCGTGTTATTACAAAAAAGTTAAATATAAATATGTATTGAATACTTGTTTTAAAGAATTTGGCTACTTCGGCTCTTTTAAGCGAAGCGTCTTTCAAAACACGGCTCGTCTCAGAGGTCAAACGATTCTTGGCAAACTAAATGCTCAGATATTCGTAACCGAAAGAAAAATAACATTTCAAATATGTAGATTACCAAATCGGTTATCACCGGTTTCAATACTATTTTAAAGTTAAAAAAAAAATTAATAAACCTACCTAAAACCGGATTGCATTAAAACCTATCGTTTCCAAATGTGAATCCAAACTAACAAGGGACTCACTCAAACATATACTCAATTGGTATATAAAAAATCTTGTAAAATAAACCTAGAACCCGTTCGCAGCATCACCTACCGGGTTCAATTAAGATAAAAACTAACCGACATATTAGCAGTAATGTAGAAAAAGCATAAGGAGATGAAATATAGCTAATTTGTCTGCTATATATTATAACATAAAGAAAATTTACCAAAGTTTGCCAAAAGTTTCAAATTTTTGACTTTCGTTCGTTATCCTGGAGAATCCCTTGTGTTTTATGAGACAAAAAATCGTAGATGTAACTTTATAACATTAGCTATCACGGTGTCAAGTTTCGTCAAAATTAGTTCAGTACTTTCAAAGTGATAAATACGTGTTCACAGGGATAGAAAAATTGTAAAAGGATTATTTTTTGCTTCTATATCGATAACAAAGTCTACGCCGATTATAATTTTTAAAAAATATTTAATGTACAGATTTGGCCTAGTTAGTTTTATTATACTATTTATATATAAATTTCTTGTGTACGTGTGTATGTTAATGAACTCCTCCTAAATAGCTGGACCAATTTTGATGAAATGTTGTGTGCGTGTTCCATTGGATCCGAGAATGGTTTCGATTCGGAATTGGACCCGGAAGATGGCGCTGCGCTTGAATTTTAGATTTTTTATTTTATTATCAAGGCAGGACGACGTCCGCCCGGCTCGCTAGTATATATATATACTTATACACAGAGCCACTCTAAACCAGTTTCTCTTAACCAACTTTACTGTATTCAATGCATTTGTCGATCGCGTCTTGTTAAAACAATATCTGTGGACTACAACACGTGACAGTAGTAAAAATTATACACATGATAATAAGATAAGCGATACGTAAAATAAACGCACACAGATCAGTCGACTAATTCCAGTGATATTTGTTTTACGATTAGAAGACAGGCGATGATAAAAATAAAAATATGCGGCGCTTTTCCGGTCTTTAATGAAATGGTACATCAAAACTAGTTCGTAAATGCGAACTTTTATAACAATTCTAGACTTCATACAAGATTAGCTGATGTCCGCTGAATACTTCCTCGCTAGGACGGTTTTATTATTCCACTACCTTTTTTACATCATGGGACGCAAACGAATAGTCAGGTCATCAGATGTTAAGTGATCACCGCCGTCCATAGGCACTAGCAACTCTATGGAAGTTGCAGGGGCGTTGCCAGCTTGCGTTTGGGGGAAGGGTAGGAGGGAGAGGCAAGGAAAAGGGAAATGGGCCTCCGGGGCTCTCACTGACCGATCGAAACGCAACAATGCAAGCAGTGTTACTTCATGTGGGTCGGATTGTAGTACTTCAGGCGATCTGACCCATTCATACTGAAACCAGTAAAAGCTTCAGCGTGGTTCTAACACCCACAAAACCTATACCAAAAACCAGCAAAAGTTCTTTAGCTAATAGTGTTAGGATATACAACAAAGTCCCAAAGCATATCACCGATTCGCGGGACTGTAAGTTTACGCGCCATGTCAAGCTGGTTTTGGTGTCAAAAGGCTATTTATTATAGAGAAGGTCAATATGTGATATCTGGAATTGACTCCTCTCTTTGCATTCACGGTTGTAACGTATACTAAATATACGTTAAAAGATAAACCTAATCCAGTTTATTGCCGATTCTTCCGGGTTGTTTGTCCAAACCGGTGATACATTTGACGTTTATAAACGCCTTCTTAGGGCCTAAATTGAATAAAATATTTATGATTTTAGTTTTTGACTGGCTGATGCTCGCGATTTCGTCTGCGTCAGTATTTTAACAATATATTTTATATTCTATCGTTGTGCGTACATCATGAAAAACTAATGGTTAGATTTTGATCCATTTTTTTATAGTTTCTTTTTAATTCCATTTGACATTTTAAGATAACGAATCGTCATCAAGTTCTCGAATTTCAACCATAGAGATTTTTTTCCATATTTTATTAATAACACTAAAGCTCGACAATAACCACAAAACAAAAAAAAAAGAATTAAGAAAATCGGATGGGAAACAGAGGAGGGAGATGTTATTAACCGTTTACCTACTGCCTATTTATAATTATCTAATTAGATAATAAATAATAGTAGGTATTAGTTACTTAAAAATACTCTAATTTACTGTTCTAGTGTTTTCATGCTTATCTGCAACTTTACATTTCCGCTTTTTTTCGGCATTTTTGTTAAATTCATCTGACTATACAACAAAAATCGTCACAAAATTGCTTTGTACACTATATTATTCGTCTATTTCCTTTCTCCTGTTCATGCACGCCACACCACTTGTCCCATTTGTCCAAAGCAAGAAGACACTCATCGCCTTCTTAAACCTTTAATAACCTTGTATTGAATTAATATACTATGATAATATGTATTTAAATAAAGACCATATAACTAATAAATGAAACTAATACCTGTATAATTAATTTACCACATAAATCTCTATCAACAACTTGTTTCAGATGGATTCATTTGGAGTTATCTTCTAATTTTTAACTATCTAAATATGCAATATTCCAGTGTCCTGATGTTTATCTCTCGATAAACTCCTAAACTACTCGACCCATCTTCATGAAACGTTGGCATTTATATATAATTTGGTCCATCGGGAGATAATTTTTATTTCAACTAGCCTCTGCCCGCGTCTTCATCCACGTGGAATTGTTACTTTGAGCTAACGCTAACACGCAGCGGAAGCTCTCAAGAGGAAAAAAAAACCGATTGTGAAACATTCTTCATTGGTGCTCCGTTCCTACTTATCTTGGCGTGATAATATATAGCCTATAACCTTCCTCAATAAATGAGCTATATATAATACTGAAAGAATTTTTCAAATCGGACCAGTAGTTCCTGAGATTAACCCTACAACGTCACAAACTTTACCTCTTTATGATATTAGTATAGACTAGCCTTTGCCCGCGACTTCGTTCGCGTAGAGTAGATACACCAACACTAACACGCAGCAGTTCTCAAAAGGAAAAAACATCCCGATATTGAAACATTTTTTATCTGTGTTCCGTTCCTATTGGTTTTAGCGTGATTATATATAGCCTATAACCATTCTCGATGAATGAGCTATATAATATTGAAAGAATTATATAAATCGGACCAATAGTTCCAGAGATTACCCCCTACAACGTCACAACATATGTAGGTGGTAGAGCCCCGCTGAAGTTATTTTTGGTTTCAACATGAATGGGTCGGCTCCTCCGGGATAGTACCACCCCTCTCACAGATAACCGACGTGAAATAACAGTGCTTGCACTGTGTGTTTCGTTCGGTCAGTGAGAGAGCCGGAGGCCCACGTCCCTTCCTCTTTCCTTCTTTCCCTTTCCTTCCCCTTCTCCCATATACAGGCTGGCAACGCACTTGCGACGTCCCTGATGTCGCTAGTGGCTATGGACGGTGGTGATCACTTAACATCACGTGAACCACCAGTTCGTTTGCCTACTTTGATATAAAAAAAAAAAACGTCACAAACTAACAAACTTTACCTCTTTATAATATTATATTAGTAATTAGTATCAATATAGAAGTATATTTTAGAGGCCTCGATATTTTTAGATAAAATTATTGTCAATGTTGATTATTGTTATTAATTACAAGTTTAATCAGTGTCAACAGATGGCGCTTTAAGTTAGTTTATTGACCGAAAACTGTAGAACCGACTGTAATATGTATCATAGATGGCGCCACGTTTTAATTTGAAATTTATTTTTTAACTCCAGTTTATTTTATTTGTTTCATATAGCAAGTGCACTATTTATTCAAGCCAACATGTAATAACTGAGTCACACGTGGTCGGGTCAGTTAGTAATTTTATTATTTATAATTAACACCTACATAATCCTTTTACCGTTTTTAAGTCAACTTAGTCAAATTTTATCACTACTGCTTAGCCCCTGCAGAGAAGCATAATATCGTATCTGTTACATTTTCGCAGTATGTAAGGTTGTTTTTTTTTATATAGAACTTTTCATCGTCGCGAAAATAAAAGTTACAAGGGATAAAATAAGGGTTGAAGGGATTGTATAGGGATTAATTTCTTACGTTAGAGATCTAAAAACTCACCATTTACCTTTTTACCTTTGGTGATAAATAAAAAATGATTTTTTTAAACAATCAAGGTAAAATCAGGTTTGATTTCAATAAAAACAGGCATAAAGTAACTACACTATATGCTATAGCAATATTTTACGTAAAACATTAAATATAAATCAGCATAACGCAATAGATAATTCATTAAAATAAAAATTATCTAAAAAAAATATATGTAAATGACGTAACAAAACAGACTAATAAACTTTAATTGAATCAAATAATTTCGCCACTATAATTATATATTAATCTCTTACGACATCGGATTAGGACGAAATGTTTAGGTAATTAATATTATTTGAAAAAAGTTTTAGCATAATTAATGAGATATTTACAAGCCGAATGACATTAAACACCTACGAGGTCATCCCTTAAAACTATGTGAAACCTTAGCGAAAAGAAAACCAATTAAGTACTGCTTGCCTGACAGAGTGGTTTCAGCATGGAATAAACTACAAGAGAAAGTTATGATGGCTCCAACCTTACGTTATTTTAAGAATAATTTGGACAAGAAAGATATCTCCAAATAATTTTATACACACGCAACAAATAACTAGCTGCCAGTGTGTTATACCAATTAATAATAATAATATAAAATAAAAGCATAATGTAGGAAACCGTTACTATAAAAAAGGTTGAACAATAAATGTTATAGTTGACGCCAACGGAGCAGCGAGCACTGCTATTATGTGTACATTAATGTCCTACAATTGTTACACCTACATCTAAAAACTAGGACATAGAAAAAATATTTACTAAGAACAATTACACAAGATCCGGCTCGAAGAAACGATTACATAAATATCAAATGACGGCAAGCATTTGCAAAACTGTTTCCTCACGTATTAGTACCAAAAATTCGATTTAGCAAACCGAAAGAAACAAGGAAAAACATTTACAAAATAAATCATATCACAACGTTGCTATCAGTCCGTAATTCGATCAATAAAAACAATAAACTGTTAAATAATCGATTACCGCTGGCTCCACAAAGATTACAATAGACAAATTATCTACACTCGTCCTGTATCGAGCAAGTTGCTCTCCATCTATGAATATCACCAGCCAATTTACCGGTGAACATTCCTGCCGCTTCCAGTGCTACACTGAATTACATAACCCTCTTAGCGCGCGGCGGGGTGAGACCGGGCGATTCCCCACATGACCGTATCGAGCGACAAACCTCCCTGTCGCCCCCCGCCTCTCAAAGCGTCAAGGCACCGAGTAAAAGCCACGGAGACGCCTATCCCAGGCTCCGCTCCCACACGCCATTCAATGCTATCCTCGAGGCGGCAAATAACACGCCATCATGTAGGTTAACAATCAATGTATAACGTACAAGTATTATACAACGGTTCTGTTTAACCTCGCGACAGGCTATTGTAAAGTCGGGTTGAAAAAAAAAATGTCCAAGATAATAACGTATTCAAGTAATACACAACAATGGAAAGAAAGGTTTCAATTGTCGTATTTTTAGACAAATATAAATACCAGTTTTTTTGTTGCTATATACACAAAAATGACGGAGTATTGTTGTTAGAATTCACAAACTCAATATCAGAGTTCCAGTAAATTTTTATAAAGAATCTAATAAGGTTAATGTATAGATTAAATTTAGATATATACACTAGTAAATGTATATATACAAATACAAAACGCATGGTGAAAATGCTTTTAATAAGAAAGTTAGAAATTGAAAATAAAGGAGAACAACAATATGATATAATAACAAGTCTAATTCACTGTCTAATGATATTAGACAATAGAAGATATTGTGAGAATATGATAAAAAAATGTTCACATACTAAATAAATAATATGAATTTTGACCTATAATTGATGCATTGTATGTGCGCCGCCTTGCAAGTAGAATATCTTACTTAACCTCTGGAAAGGACTGTTAAGCACCATGCAAATTAATGTAGTCCTTATAATGCACGGGTCAAAAGCATATGTTTTAAAAAAATAACATAATTATGACCAAATTTGAAAAACTTGAACAATAAAACATTATGTAAGATAATATTATAATTTTAAAGAATTGCCTAGGTATTTAAAAATATGATCTCCCATTTTGAGATATGGGTCTTAAAAAGGCATCCGAAGGGTTAAACCTTTTCCTGTCCGAAGTGGCATTTTCACTGGTACATACTAGGAACTAGTACTACAATACCTATATAAATACTTGAAAGGTTAACAATAATCAGTGGTATATGTAGATAACAAATATATAGACATTCCACACAAGCAAGTATTGATTACAAAGGACTGATTACTTAACACTTAATGATCCTTAATGTATATAAGTATTTAAACATAACATGTATACTATTTTTATAATGTGTTAAAATTTGTGTTGTGATAACCTCTTTTTTACTAACAGGGAATTAGACTCTTTTAGTGTTATTACCACATTCTGTGGCACATGTACCACTGGTGGTAAACAATTTAATAATAATTAAAAACGAAAGAATGAGTTATATTATATATGGTATTATAATGTAAGTATGATGTAGTTCAGTGAGGCTCTAGAGACCTGTCAGATCAATAGCCTCAGGCCAATAGTGTAGACAGTTAGAAAAAAAAAGTATGTTAACCTTTTGCACTTACGGGCTTCAGAGTAGGGTATTTAAAATATTGGTGACAAATGTCATCCATTTTTTGTCAAAATATCAAATAGCCTAAAGAACATCTCAGGCGGAAGTGGCTCGGTACTGAACGTTTTAAATGTGATTTTATTAGTAACTAGCCTCAGCCTGCGACTTCGTTCGCGTGGAATAGATACTTTTGGCTAACGCTGTAATACAGTCAAGAAGAATAAAACCCCGATATTTAGACATTCTTCATTGATGCTCCGTTCCTGATGGTCTTAGCGTGATGATATATAGCCTATAACCATCTTCGATAAATTAACTATATAACATTGAAAGAATTATTCAAATCGGACGAGTCCTTCCTAAGATTACTCCTTACAAGGTCACAACATCACAACGTCACAAACTGACAAACTTTACCTCTTTACAATATTAGTATAGATGTGTAAGGCTGGATATATATTAGCAAGTTATAATTCTTCAATTGACAATATTATCATGATGGTCATGATCAAACAGATTTATGCTGCTGTAAATGATATTTTAATATATATTTATAAAAAACAAAAATTGATGTAACACCTATTCTGTTATTTTTTTTTTTTCGATCTGACTATGCTATTCATCCAGGAAGATCTTAACAGCTTCACCGGACTACTAAGGCAAGGGATTAAGGCACCCAGCCGATTTTATTTGACAACTAGCTCAAGGGTGCACGGCACACCTCGATTTGGGCTGTTGCCTGATATATGCGATTCATGAGTTTACTGAGCTAACCTAAGCTAACTATTCATACATATATGAGTTGTTGGAACATATATGTGTACCAAGCATACATACCTCAACAACTTTTATATATATTTTGTATCGAATAATTTTCTGAACTACTTCAGTTTAATAAGCGAAAAAATAAAACCCTTCCACTTTCATGTGTAAGCATTCATGTGTAACCTATTCTGAAATCCTATACACCTTACAGTTCACTTTAATGAAATAAAACAAAAATGTCACAAATCTTTATTTGCTTCAGACATCATATTTATCTAGATTATGTTACTCTCACAATTAAGGCAAATCCAAAGCTATCTCATATGATTAATACCTTACCCATACAAACCACCTAAACTATAGATTTCGGCAAAAAACTAAATAAACATACATTCCAAAACCACTGTATAGTCAGGTAACAATAGTATCTAATGTATTAATAACTAATATTTGCTTACAGCATAGTTTGCATAAGCATAATTATGATATATACCTCAGCATTATGGTACACTTTTGTCAAGATGAAAGGGAACCTGTGATCTTTTGTATACAAACTTTTGATAGAGTGACCTGATTCTAATGAAAAAAGACTAAAAGACTATTCTGAGACTAAAAGTTATTTGAGGATATGTTTTAAGATTTTCTTGGTATGGTTTTATCATGAACTTAGTACTTTAGGAGTGATGCATGTTTACACAAACAGATAGACATACAAACAAAAATGATTGAAATATATTTTATTACTTATTAACCAAGACAACTGCAATTTTTTTTTTCACAAAATCAAAAATAATGTTTATCTTTTATTTATTTATTATCACAATATATATCCAGTAATGACATATACGTGCTGAATAACAAAAACTGTAAATAACTAAATACACGAGCCTAATTTAACAACTTGGGACTCACCCTAGTTTATAGTATACCTTCTTAAAGACTATAGGACAATGTAAATAATCAATACACAGAAACAGAAATGATAAATTTTGTTTGTTGTACTTGAATAATGGAAAAAGTGACAACTATTTTTGTGCTAAGGAAAATATTAATCGTAAACCATTGAGAATGTTAACGTATTAGGTAATAATATAGGATACACCGGCTACGTTTGCGCCCATTACGACTCGGGAACGATACGATAACTGTTGCAAAATTCGTACAACATACTCTCAGTCTATATATAATCTTTAAACAGGAAAACGACACATACTGCATTCAAAACTTAACACAAATAATGAACTTCAATAATAGGATAATAAATAATACCAATAATTTAATAATTCAAAACGCCACTTATTCTATTTTCGCAACCTACAATTTACGTACAGGTGTCATTAAAATTTTACGTACCAATTACAGCTGCGATGTTTCCAGTTTTTTTAAATGATCGATTTCACACAAACCACCGCAATTCAGAAGATATAATGTTTTTTTAAATTTCAATAAAAACATTATTTTTATCCAAACTTACGACCACAGCATATCTACGAAACATACGTCGACTCGACAGAGTGACGAATTTTGACATTTGAAGTCAGTGTGACTGCTTAAGAAATAAAAAAGTCTCCAGACCTTAATTAAAAAGTCGCTAAATTTTGAAAAATATATAATTAAAAAATCCGCCAGCAGTCGCTAAATGTTTCATAATCCTCCATAGTAAAAAATATGGTGCAAATACTATATTGCAAATACTTTACTGTGATAAAACAAACGAAAAGCTGTAGTTGCATTAGCTATAACTCTTCTTGCTGTTTTCATTCTATTCGACCTCGAGATCAAACATCATTCTGGTAGGCAAATTCCAAAAACAATATCAGCAATTCACGTTGTTACCAGTAATTACAATTAAATTAGTACCAAAATACTTAAATATTTTCAATATTCAATTAGTCGCTAACTTTTTTTAAGTGGCTAGACAGAAAAAAAAAATTCGTTAAACATTTCCAAAATCCGGTGGATCTAGCGACAAAGTCGCTAAAACGGCAACAGTGACTGCCATAGACTTATGTAATAATTTTTGTACGTTTTTACCTAAATCAAATTTATCTTTATTACCTAGGAGTTTTTGGCGGGATTTTAGTCTGTCATGCAGTGGTTTTTATATTTTATTCATAATCATGTGTTACTTGACGAAAACCAACTTGATAAAACCATTATAATCAGATCTTACGCTTCCCAAATATTATATTCAATATTATTTCAACAAGGCTTAAACGGTGGAATTTTATATTTACAACTTTATTACAATAATGGTTAAATTCCATTTATCAATAACCCAACTCAGTCACAATCATGTGATAGACAGTGATATTACCAACGTTCCTACATTATGGATACAATATTAACCCGAAAGTTTTAATTAATGGGGAGGTACACTGCTTATTTATCCCGCTAGGTGGGCCACAATCGGTGGTACCTGTACGACTAATAGTCTGTGATTGGTGGTTGCGTATTGTCAAGCTTGTGTCAAATACGTACGTTCATAGATAAGAATATAATATAGAATATATATAAATAATTTTAAGATCAGATTTTGTTGGGTAAAGGAAGCATTTCTAATATTTAACTCAAGGCTACAGACATTAAAGAATACACGATTATTAATTATAAAACATATTAATACAAATAGCGTAGAACAACGTAAGGTTAAATTAGCACGATGACAATTATTTGACATTGACAACTTCAGAGCACCCGTTGACAACTCGTTGACGTGAACCAGCGATGCTAGCACCATCTGTGATTAGCTTTGCCTGTGCCTCCCCATTGCAAAACCATAAAGACATAAATCGATTATGAACTTCATGCTTTTTCACCAAACTATCCAATACCCATAAAAATTGAGTTATTATTCATTTTACGTAATCATAATAAACTAAAGAATTTGCAAGGCCCATATCGTAGTCAGTTCGATAAAAAAAGAAACAATATGTAATATTTTGTTTGTATCTTTGCAAGTTACGTTTTACATGTAATCATAAATTACGTAGCATGTAATATAGTAAACAGATTATATATTCAGTTTTAAAAATATATATATTTTTTAAAAATCACCATCATACCATATAATGGAATTTAAATTAAATAAAAGTGGATTCTTAAAATTATATTCAGTTTGTTATATTTTTAAGGACCGTATGCAATGTTTTGTTACTTGCTATTATTATTGCTATTAATATTACCCGGAAATCGTACTACTGCTGGCAACAAAAAGTTGCCATCTTTTTACATCCTTTTCTTCTCATGTACGCCATTTTGTTACAGGTTTCGTAGTGCGTGTTGCGTGGAAATTTTGAAAGTTAATTCTGTGTTATTTCATTAGTTCTATATTTTGATTTCTGTGTATACAACTGGGAATCGGTAAGTATAACACGAATAATAGAAGTATTTATAGTCAAACAACCGCTCTACGAGTAAATTCAAAGTAACGCTATATAGACGCTGCTGACTCATTTCGTGAAATTATGTATGCGTTTCAGAAACTAAAATGCCGGGCGCCGGTACTTTCAAAATCTTCGTCGGGAACCTATCCGATAAAACAACGGACGCTGATCTTAGACCGCTATTCGAAAAGTACGGTACGGTCGTAGAATGCGATATCGTCAGAAATTACGGTTTCGTCCACATGGAAAACGAACAAATCGGTCGGGAAGCAATTCAGAACTTAAACGGTGAGGTAGTTCATGGGCAAACGATTAAAATAGAGGCGGCCAAGAGCAGGAAGGCGCCCTCGACGCCGACCACTAAAATTTTCGTCGGTAACCTAACGGACAAGACGCGCGCGCCGGAGGTCCGCGAGCTGTTCCAGAAGTTCGGGGCGGTGGTAGAGTGCGATATCGTTCGTAACTACGGCTTCGTGCACTTGGACGCGACGGGTGACGTGAACGAGGCTATCAAAGAACTGAACGGCATGATGGTGGACGGGCAGCCCATGAAGGTGCAGCTGTCGACGAGCCGCGTTCGGCAGCGTCCGGGCATGGGCGATCCCGAGCAGTGCTACCGGTGCGGTCGCGGCGGCCACTGGTCCAAAGAGTGCCCCAAAGCGCTGGGACCAGACCGCAACGGTTTCCGCGATCGAGCTTTCGGCCGTGACCCCTACCCTCCGCCGCCGCCGCCGCCGTTCCTCCGCGATCGCATGATGGGAGGATTTGGGGTAACGCGTTCTACTCTTAATAAACCCGTCGGTTCAACCTTCCGCATCACCTAGGCCGAGCGCGTTGCATATCTCTTCGCACGCGGTACCTATCCCGTGATCCTTGTGATGCTACATTCTAACTCGGGCCTATACTCGAAACGTATAGAGAAATCTGTTTGTAATATTTTGATATATATCACTGTTAGAGCTTATTATTGAAATTGAATTATTTATGACGTCAGGATCCATACGATGGGTACTACGATCGTACGAGGTTTGACTCGCCAAGGGACTTGTTCGAGCGGAGGTATCCGGTGGGAGGATCGCGCGGGTTAGACTTGGGAGCGTCTCGTGGTGCTCGTGGGGACTTTGTGTCTCCGCCGCTGCGACGTGAGCCGATGCCACCGATGCCGAGCTTGCCTCCGATGCGTAGTGGAATGGGTTCCATGAGGTCTTCATATGATACCATGTTTAGCAGGAGGAGTCCACCGCCAGGGCCACAAATGTCTCGGGGGTAAAGATATTTCATAGACATTGATTCTGACACATTTATTTTCGTCTCTCATATTTTTATATATAATAAATAAGTATAGTAAGTAGTTGGTAACTATGCTATTTAGTTAACTAAACAACACTGACAAGTATCACACATTGTAGAGTATTCTTTTATTATGCATTTAATATCAAACTTACATACATGGACTTGAAACCTTCCACAGTTTACATTAATTACTAAATTTTTTTTAAATATACCATGAGTGGCAAAAACGATTATATGAATATGTTCATTTACCATGTTTTGAAATATCTGTTAACTTCAACTAAGTTTAAAAATGTTCAAGGATAATTCAAATTTTTTTATAAGAATCATTGATTACTAATGTTTTTTCTTTTTCATTTTTGAGTATCATTTACTAGGTTGAAAACAATAAGGAGTTATTAAAATTTCAAATCAATATTCTGATTTTAAGAGCTTCTCAAGACTATAATCATTGAAATACTACTTCATATGTTTTGAGCGAAAAATGAGAAATATTTGTGTTCAATAGTAATAAGGGTTTTGTGGTATTTTTAAATTGTCACCTGCTTTATTATCTTTGATAACAAAATTCCTATTGCATTTATACTTTTTATAACAAATTTCAAGGGAAGGAACAATTTTCTCGTTATTAAGAGCTTTTTTGTTTTTTAAGTTTTTTGTTTCAAGGAACTACATAAAGAGTTTACATTGTATTAGTATAAAAAACCAACATATAAACACATAATTTATTTTACTTTCAATGCTACTTTTAAGGAACTATAAGCAAAAGAAACTAAAATATTTATTTGAAAATTTCAGATATTTTATTTTTTCAAACTAAAAAATAATATTGTAGTAAGAAAAAACAAATATTTTTGGTATTGGAATGTTTTGAAAATCTTTTGTGATCTCCCAAAATTCGTTTGAGCTAAGTTTACAGCTTTATATTCAAAAGCGACTCAAAATAATTTTATCTTATTTAATATAAATATAATTTGAAATATAAAAAATACTTTCTTATAATTCCAGGATGTATGAAGACTTTAGTCGTGATACCTTTGATGATAGAAGGTAAGAATTAACCTAATTTTTGAATAAAATTCTAAATAAGTTACAATATAACACATAACATTTTAAAATGAATTACAATGTTAATTGTCAATTGCATACTTAATATCAATTAAGGTTAACTTATTTGTCGGTATTAATTATTGGTTTTAATTGTAACCTTCCTTGTTGGAGCTTATCCTGTACTCATGTAGCTCTATGACTTGAGAATTTCATTATTATGCAGACCGGTTGAAATATATTGATTTATTGTACATACTTAGCATGTCATTAAAACAATTGAAAGCTCTCTGTGATTAGAAAAACCACATACGAAGTCCAGTATAACACACTGTCACCAGCGGCAGATTTGCAGTCTTGGCCGCCCTAGGTCCCGGGCCATGTAATAAGCACCAGCCCACCCCAGTGTCAGAGACTTTTTTTATCACGATTGGGCCAAATCCACCACTGATTGTCACTTATCTTAAATATATAAATATACAATACCATGCTGTTCGTCTACGATGAACTCTGAAACTACTCAACCAATCTTCATGAAAGTTGGTATTTATATATAGTTTGGTGCAACTTGACAGATGGGATAATTTGTATTTTGATTAAAGGCCTCAATACTTTTTAAATACAAATTAAACTATTGTCACTGTTGATTATTGATATGAATTGTAAGTTTCATCAGTCTCGAACAAATGGCGCTTTACATAATTTTGCTGACAGAATACTGTAGAACTGATTGTTATAGATACCTCATAGATGGTGTCACATTTTAATTTTGTTTTTCTTTTTCAACTTCAGTTTATGGTGCACGTGTTCTGTTAATCTATTTACCACTTAACCTCGCTTTCTCTATATCAACTTTATTGGGAGACTCATTACCAAATTTTTTTTTTCGAAATAACTACTCTATTTACCTATCAAGGTCTTAATAGCTTCACCGGACTACTAAGGCGAGTGCGTAGGGCACTCAGCCGATTTTATTCGACAACTAGCTCAAGGGTACACAGCACACCTCGGCTTGGGCTGTTGCCTGATACGTGCAATTCGCGACCTATCTAAGCTAAGCTAAGCTAAACTATTCATGCATATATGAGTTGTTGGAAATGTATATGTACCAAGCATACATACCTAAACAACTCTTATATATATATTTCGTATCGGATAATTTTCTAAACTATTACAGTTCGATAAAGGAAAGAAACAAAATACTTCCATTTTCATGTGTAAGCGCATACGCGTGCACGTGTGTGGGGGTAATATGTGTAATGTTGCAGTGATGTAAGATTTTGTGTCATGATATCGCGCGAGCAGCACACTCAATTTCCCACCCCATAATTGATAATAGTACAAAATACTTTGTTATAATTTACATTCAACATGTAATAACTGAGCCACAGCAATGTGTGTCCAGGTCAGTTAGTAATAAATAAATATATATATATATATATGTTTTGTTTTAATTTCCAGACCCGGGATGCGCGGACCGTCGCCCTCCAGGAGATACGCGCCTTACTAGTTTTAGTTTGACATTAAGTTAGCTCATAAAAGCTCATGTTACAATGTTTTTGTCATGGAGATTGACTGGCTGACATATTTTGAGATATTTTATAGACAATTTATTCAATAAGTTGTGGTTCGGATGACTGACATAATTTTTGATGCGCGAGTGTAGGTTGCAAAGGTGACTGTATTTTGTGATGTAATGTAAATAAGTGAATTAAATATCATTTAAGTATGAACTGTTTTTTATTTGTGTTGAGTAAGTGAAAAGTACAGATTTTTATAACATGGTATAACTTTGGGGCTACGCTCAGCTGTGGTCGTTAGAGAACTCTTGATTAGTATTTTGGCACTACAATGGTAAATCCATTGTCGTTTACAATTAAGTAATGATTGCGGTCATTTCAATTTTCTCACAAGATTGTGGCTTGCGTATTAGAACTTTCTAGGGAGTATTTATGGGAATTCGAAATCCACGCTCCATAGTATCATTTCATACCCACTTATGCACAATAACCAAAGTATATTACGTAAAACACCTATATTACAGAACATAGAGTCGAATAACAAGATTATAAACAAAATGTGAAATAATAATATAATCCACTTGGATGAAATTGTAAGATCTCGCCAAAAACTCCGTTGACCAGCATTAGAAAGTTTGTCAAGGTTACAGCTATTTCTTTTTCAATCCAACATAAATTTATAATAATTAATACATACATCCTATATTGTAGTATTCGAGACGATAAGTCTTTGTTTATTGGAGTCTGGTGAAGCTGTTAAGACCTTGCTGGTTCAATAGCGTAGTCATTTCGAAAAAAAAAAGTCTTTGTTTATAAAATATCAGGTAAAACGGAAAATGATTTTCGTGCATATTACATTTTTGATAATCACGAATTGGATGAAAGAAACCCTATGACCTTATTCTTTCTCTTTACTGTATGCAAACTTTTATGGTGATCGGTTTAAATTAGTATTTAATGTTGAAAAGCATTACCAACTCGGATTCGCATGTGTAATATTAACGTGTTCAAAAGGAAAAATTAGCAAAAATACATATTGATTTCAAACTTTCTCTTTCTGAATAATGTCTGTTTACTTCTTAGCATTATCGCCATATCCTTGGCACGTAAGTCTTATTGACATAGTAGTTTCTTAAAACTTTTTAATGAGGATATATGAGATCATGTTTAGGAACCAAAATATAACACTAAAAAATATATCGATTAGTTCTTGTGTGATGTGTGCATTATGTAAATGCCTGTCATTTATATACTAAATAAATAAAAATCCAGTGTGATTTTTATCCACGATGAACTCTGAAACTACTCAACCTATCTTCATGACAGTTGGCATTTCTGTGTAATAATTTTAATAATAAATTAAACTATTATCAATGTTGATTATTGTTATTAATTGTTTCGTCAGTATTGAACGGGTGGCGCTTATAATTTCTTTCAGTATATTAAAATATTAAGTGTCATCTGTTCATGGCGCTTTAAATTAGTTTGTTATCAGAAACTGTAGGGCCGACTCTTATAATATATCATACATGGCGTCATGTTATAATTTTGAATTTCTTTTTCAACTCCAGTTTACTTTATGGTGTTCATAGTCCGTTTATATTCTACGTGTACGTGTACGGCTTTTTCTGCAGTCTCATAACCCGATAATACTAAATCGCTTATCATTTTAATTCAACATGTAATAACTGAACCACAGCAATTTCTTACGTTTGATTTTATAAACTGAGAGATTATTAAAACTATACTTGAAAACATACAGAGCTTTCAACTGCATGAGGTTTTTCATAATCAATAGGAATTCGTATTTAATTGTCGACAGTCACCGTGTCGTGCATCCTCCACCTGCTTTTCTAGTTTGTTTGCATTTGCTGAAAGATATCCTGTTGCAATAAAAATGGGTAACAGTACGTCTGTATGGTACACAATAATATTACTGTCCAGTGGATACACCTTCCTAACATTTGAGGTTTTAAATACGGATTCTTTACTTTACTATTTTATTTATTTATGTGGAACTCATAATATTTTGTAAATGTTATAGTGGTTACTATAAACAATTTTACTGATTACTCGTTCTAAATTTTAAAGTCAAAAATCATAAAGTTGTTTGTCAATCCGTTCAAACGATGCCATTGACCCTAACACGTGATTCAGTTTGAACTGACGAAAATGAAAGCAGTATAGCAAAAAAGGTACTACTTATTAACGGATTGAGTTTTTTCCTTGAAGGCTAGGCCTACAAGCACACAGAAATTGATAATATTTTCTTTCGAAGATCGTTTTTTATAATTTCCTGATATTATGTCGAGCCATTGAATATTATTATTTTTCCCGCAGACTGGGTCCGCATCTTTTTTCTGATACTATTTTAACTCTACTGCAGTTTTTTTTCTCGAATTGTCTACGCTATTGTCCAAGCAAGGTCTTAACAGCTTCACCGGAGTATGTCTACTGTAGCTTAAATTACAATATTAAAGCGAGCAAAACAAGATATTATTATTTACGACTATGTTATTAACGAAACTAGTTAAGCTAAATTATAATGGTTTTTTTTAATTAATAACCCGAATTGAGATAAAAGCCTTAAGGCGGATTCATTATTTATTGTCTTTTAGAATAAAAGGCAATTTTACAGCTAACAAATGAATTGAATATGGTAACAACACCATAAATAAGGTAATTTAAAAGTTCACACAAATACCGTTATAACTATTTTTGTGTGTTAATCCACAAGGTCAACGAATATTAATTATACAATTTACACTAATAAAATCTATGTTTATTTACTGAATGGTTATACGTGCATTATTTCATATAGTAGCTCTATTACAGGAAGCAGGGCCGGATTTAGAAGACGAAAGATGGCCACAGCGCCCTGCATCAATCCAAAACGTTTCTGTTTTTAATAAGAAATAAATGTATAATATTCAAATTTATAAAGAAAAGTTCATGCTGACGAAGCAGTTTGTTTTAAACATCTTAAAGCGTATTCAGGATTATTGGAGGTGTTCATATCTTCGCCATTACTTTACATCCAGCTTTGTGAAGCAGTTTTGTATATAATTTCTTGTATTGGTATATCTTGTGACTACGATAAATGCAGAGGGTACGAAAGTAAACAACACATTCTGTCCATTAATATTTTATTTTTCAACTATCAACATGAATTAGATACCTATTGTAAATCAACTACACGCTATATTTACATTTCACTCACTGTACAAGGGCTCATCGGCCACACTAAATGCTACGCGGACACTCAGTTCGGACAACCAGATAATTTATAATAACGGAGATTATCAACAATAATACGTAAACAAACTTTTCAAGGCTTGAAAAAGAAACCGACAAGCAGTGGCGGATTTATTTCAATGTAGAATAGGCAATTTTAGAGAGTCGGCATATCTTAAACGATTTTTCTGAGATTTTTACATGTATTTTCTGTGAAAAAGATAATTATCTCTTAAAGTACACATTAATCGTTGATTGATGCAAAAATATATGAATATTTAAAACTGACTTAAAATTCAAATGAATTTATGAGACCCAATAAAACTCCTGAAATTAGCAATACCATTATACCAATAGAACATAAATTATCCATTCACGAATATAACCTCAAAATTACTATTCAATATATGTCAAATGAGAGTATGCTGTTAAGAAAACCCTAAAAATGAGCAAATATATGGGCATAATTATTTAACACTTTACTGACCAAGTTTTATAATAATTTTGTGTAATATGCGGTCCGAACCAAATGATTTATGATATAAAAAACTACAATCACGTTAATACTAGTCGCGGCTAAGGCATACCGGTAAGACACTGCGCGTTTCGTCCCACATTCATAAATACCCGGAACGACATTAGTCTTTTACATTAAGTACACTCTACGCTAACCAGAATAGATAATTACAGAAGGCCAACTCCGTACGAGGGTCGCGAACAAACGCATTCAACGTTGGGTTAACGACTCTATCATAATTATGTCGTTACATTTCAAAATGAGCTAAATCCGATTTTCATTGTTTATTTAACATATTTGACTTTTCTAGACATCGGGAACGATGTTCAAATTTTACCCTCTATAAAGTTTTTAGTGTTTTGTATGATCTTCATCTTTTACATGTACAAAATTTGGGGAACTTGAAAAATAACTTAGAATATTAAAAAGGGCTAAAACTGGATTTAGATCATTTTGAAATGCAACCGCACAACTCGAAAAGAGTTCAAATTTTAAACAAATCTTTTTGCAATAACTTCATAAAGTATAGATATAATAAATTGTTTTTAATTAACGCTTTCGGATAGTTATTTTTACAGAATATTGTAGGTTGCCACTCTAGTACTTAAACAGAGTGTAGGCAACTCAGATCATAATTGAGTGGAGTAGGCCTTCTCTACTTAGCTATTTTGTGGTTATATCCACAATCGTTACACTGCATGTATATTACAAAACGAATACGTCTCAGAACAGTTATCGAGACATCTTTGAAAATTTATTAAAAATAACTGTGAACAATTTTATCGATAATAGATTATAAGTTAATACTTTATGTTTATCTTTATGATAAACATAATGTATCAAATTTCATATAATTTATTCTTCCCAAAAAGATACGTGGAGAACCATCCCTGGATCTCCGACTTGATAGGGTTTTTATAATAGTGAAGTTGTTATATGGAGCCCAATTTATGTGAGCCCAAAGCCACACACAGTCTAAAACGACCCTGTATTCCTTAAAAATTACCGTTATCGATAAAACATGTTCACGCTTTCAAACGAAGATTTGTACACAACAGCGAGTGAGTCTTATTGTCAAAAATATCACACAATTCAATAGTAATTCGACCACGTTTTGCGGAAAATGTCTCTATATTATTAGAAAATGATTATCAAAAACCGAGAGTATTTATTTATCTATATATTATTTTGTACGTACATCATAGCTGCTTCGACGCGACCACTTCCTTACCTCGACCACTTATTATATATATATATATATGTATATATAGAAAAGGAAGACGAAATTGTTTAATAAAATTATCGAGAAACCGCTTCTATGACCATTTAGAAGAACTCACTTGAAAACCGGTCATAGATACAATATTTCGAATATTTCTACGCGTAACAATAACCAAAATAAATGTTTTTATCTTTTGTAGAATAAAATTATAACCGTTAAATGATTGAGTTGCGCCGGAGATTCCAAACTAAATAGTATAATTACAATATTATTATTTATACGAGAACAAACAGATTGCCACTGGTTCTGTGAGCTGCTCTACAACCGAAAACTTAACAATACTGAGATTTAAGCAAATACGGTGGTGATCACGGGTTCCGTACCACATCGTTGGGGATGAGGGGGCTATCTATATAAAACGTTCATTTTTTTTTCATTCGAATAAAAAAAATAATAAATATCGAGGAACTTAACTTTGAACCTAGCTTATAACAGTCGTAACGCGATCACGTTTAGTTACAATAAACACAATATTTACAGGAACGTTCGTATAGAGCGCCGCTGTCAGACGAGTTTCACTGTCGATTCCGCGTTGTACCTCGCGAGGGTCTTCTTGACGCGAACCGCCGTCAGCCGCACCGGCGGGTTCCCGTGCCAGCACTCCGACATCACGTTCACCAACGTCGACAGCGGCTCCACCGGCAGCCACCTCCCCGCGATGGGGGGCCGCACTCCCCGCGACACCACCACCGCGTGCATGTCTTCGAATGAGGGGCACTGCGGGACGAGATCCTGGTACGGCAGCGCGTATGCGTCCACACACTGCGCTTTATCCCCGGTCGCACAACGTCTGCACATCTCCCAAAGAACAAGTCCGAGCGAGTACATGTCCGCCATTTTAAACGCCTCAAAGTTGCTCACATCGAGACTTTCGCTGAGTACTTCAGGGGCCATGTACCGGCAGGTGCCGACTCTCGTGTTGGGCGCGATGTCCACCTCGTTCCGTTCTGCGACGTATCGCACAGCGAGGCCGAAGTCCGCGATCGCGCACTGACCGTTCCTCTTCACGAGGATGTTTTTGCTCTTTATATCGCGGTGAGCGATCGCCGGTTTCCCTTTAGTACCGAATATATCCATATGGAGATGCGCCAGCCCGCTCACTATCGAGTACGCCATCGTCATGAGAGCCTGCGTGTCGAGCACGACCGTTTGCAGGTAATCGTGTAGCGATCCGTTCTCATGGTAGTCCGTGATCAACAACATTTGGGTCCAGGATCCGGTGCCTTTGATATCGGCAGCGATAAATCCGAGGATGTTCTCGTGTCGCATGAGGACCGTCTGGTAGATCTCCGTCTCGCGGAACCAGGAAGCCTCCTCGGTCGTGAAGAACACTTTGACGGCGACCTTCTCACCGCGCCACCTCGCCAGCCACACCTCTCCGTAGCGTCCCTTCCCTATGGACTCGACCATCTGTATCTGCTTGGCGACCGTCCTCTGGACGAGGAGGGGCAAGCCGGACCCAGAACCGGAAGATATCTCTGTATGCGAAGGTGCGGGTGGTGAAGGCGGTCGTTTGCAGCCGCGTTTTCGTCTCCTGAAGAGCAGAAGGAAGGCGGCGAGGAACGCGATAAGCGCGACACACAGAGCTATGGCGACAAGGAGCGTGGGGCTGCTGGGTACTGGGGGCCGCACCCCCGAACCCTCCGTCACATCCTGCGAAGACTCCGGTAGCTGCGGCTGAAGCCGACGATTGCACAGATCAGCGTCGTAGCAACATTCGATTACTTTCGGATGTTGGTGTGGCGCTTGAGAGCCTTTACACTGAAAATGAAAAAAAATACGTTGTTAGACAAATGATTTAAAAATCAACAATTAAAAAATATAGATCTGAAGTATAACTTTCTAAGATTATTTATATTTTTATCTTTAACATCCTAGCTAATCTGTCATCATAACAGAACTGTTAGTATCAGTACTCTGATTTGCTCCTGATCGATATCGACTAGGTAGAATTTGGTACAGAGAAATCTGGAGCAATTAGGGTGAAGCGGACAAAGATATAAAAGTATGATTCTGGAATTTGCCAATATTTAGCCTAATTGAAGCTCTAGTAAATAAGAGGAAAATTAATCTCAGACATGTTTTTATGGTATGTATGGGAAAAATAAAGAACTATAGATTTCTTGGAGTTTGAAATCGTCAATTCTTCGACGTGAGCTTGTGTAGTGATTATTCAAGTAGCATCCCTAAAAAGGCCCAGAATGTTAGAATCTCATACAATGAAGTTATTACTGACCTGCATTAACCCGGACTCGAGTGGCGGCAGACAACCGGCGTTCCTATCGAGCACGACCTGTCCATTGTTGTCAAGCACCTCCTCGACTGTTACGAAGCAGTAGCCGCCGGGTTGCGTGACGCAGATGCCGCTGGCAGCACCATCGGGGCAGGCGCTAGCACCGACGCACTCGCACCTCAACCCCCGACCTGAAATGACAAATTTCTTACATTAATATCTATTTCAAAACTCTTTCACATCATATCTTTATTTACGTACGTAATAGGGTGAACCGATTGCGAATAACTTATATAATACACCAGATTAGGCCCCTCTCGGCAGTGGCTCAAGCCTAGGTCCGTTCCCTCGGCGTGGAGCTCTTGAGTGCGCTGCTCGCGAGATACAGTGACACAAAATCTTACATCATTGCAACAACAGTACACATATCACCCCCATGCACGTGCACGCATATTTTATTACACATGAAAGTGGAAGGGTTTTATTTTTCCCCTTATAGAACTGAAATAGTTCAGGAAATTATCTGATACGAAATATCTATAAGAGTTGTTGAGGTATGTATGCTTTTCAACAACTCATATACGCATGAATAGTTAGCTTAGGTTAGCTCAGATAGGTCGCGATTTTCATGGGCCTCGGCAGGGGCCACCACCTAGGACCCACATTATGGTGGAGGGCGGCCGGATCAGGGTGGGTGCCCACATGAGAGATGAGGCCCAAGTAGCCTCACCCTGGACGGGCGCTGGAGGTTCGAGCCCTACTTTGCGGGGCTCGGGCCGCGAATTGCTAGGGCGGCGGCGGCACTCGGCCGGTTGCTCCCCAATATTGGGGGGCCGGGTGCCGGGTACCGGTCTGGGCTGATGCCCTCGGTGCCACCAACGTGCGCGCGCTGCGCAGTACGCAGCGTACGGTGGCACTGAGGGCAATCCGGGCATACCGGACGGTGTCATCGGCGGCGGCCTTTACGCTCGCCGGCTCCCTTCCCTGGGAGCTGGAAGCTGGGGTGCTCGTTACCGTGTACGAATTCACGGCGGCGACGAAGCGTAATGGGGAGCCTCCGGTTCCCAGGGAAATAGAAGTTAAAAGGCTGGAGTTGCGGGAGAGGGCTATAGGGAGGTGGATGCAGGACCTAGCGGACGAGCGCTTCGGGATGTACACCGTCGACGCCGTCCGCCCAATCCTGCGGGAGTGGATTGGGAGCAAATGGGGCTCCCCGTCGTTCAGGCTGGTGCAGGTCCTGACCGGAAACGGTTGTTTCGGGTGGTACCTGCACCGGATCGCTCGCAGGGAGCCGACCGCCGCCTGCCATGAGTGCGGCGCTGAGGAAGATACCGCGCAGCACACTCTCTATGAGTGCTCGCTGCCGAGCATGGACGAGACCACGCTCGGCAGCGAGCAGGCGTGGCGAGCAGTGGCCTCCTTTTGTGAGGAAGTCATCTCGCAAAAGGAGGCGGCGGAGAGGGCCCGCGAGGCGGACCCCCTCAGTAGCCGTCTTCGCCGACGGAGGACCGGTAGGAGGAGGCGGCGACTTGCCCAACTCCTCCTGCCACCGTAGTCGGACCTGAGGGGATGTAGTCGTGGGCTCATCCCTTCATTGCACAGGTCCGGCGGACGAGGGGGGGGCAGCTGGCGTGTACCCAGCGGTCTCTCTATAGGTAGGAGCCTGGCGGCAACCTTCCGCCGGGTGGACCGTTGAGGCGGCTATTCAAGGGGAATAGCAGAGAACGATCCCTTGCCGCCCCAACATCACGGTCTGTCGGCACACCGTGGGATTTTAGTCCGTGCGAGTCGGACATAACCCATCCTCTCCCCCGGGAGGGTGGGTATCCATAAGGGATTTTCCCACGTAAAAAAAAAATAAAAGATAGGTCGCGATTTGCACATATCCAGAAACAGCCCAAGCCGAGGTGTGCCGTGCACCCTTGAGCTAGTTGTCAAATAAAATCAGCTGAGTGCCTTATGCGCTTGCCTTAGTCGTCCGGTGAAGTTGACCTTGGTTAGTCAATAGCGTAGTCAGATCGAAAAAAAAATATATATAATATTAGCGGGTCCGGTAGACGTCATCCAGCCCTGATAATAAAAAAAATCTTAACAAATTATATGCCTAAACCTTCGTCATGAGTCACTCTATGCACTGGTGTAAAAATGCGCATGAAAATCCGTTCAGTAGTTTTTGAGTTTATCATGAATAGACACAGAAACAAACGTGGCAGAGGACTTTTATATGTAGTGATATTAGCCAGTTTCAATGATAAAATAAGTGATATTTTGTTTATGCAGCATTTGTATAACTCTTAAGCAAACAGTAAAATTAAAACTGCGCTGTGAAAATACATCTTTAATATTCAATCTCATAAACGAATTTGATGTTATATTAATAAACGTCATAATCGAGAATCGATTAGCTCCAAAATAAAACGCAAATCCATCGCGACCTCCATCATGACATTTTAAAACGAGTAACGACATTATATTTAATATATTGCATAATTAATCAGAATGATTTTATCTTTAACATAAATTTGCTATTAAAATATCTATCAATATTAAATAAAAAAACACATAAGTATTAAAGATAAATAATTTCTGCTAAGTAATATCAGCTGCGGACAACGATAACTCAAGGACGCGGCATAGGATTATAATAAATTCGATAATGGAAAGGTTGTCCGTTGATTGAAATAAAAATTAAATTGTGGTTTTTTTTTAATGTGATACAAGAAAAGATAGAATTTGACGAAACGAAAATGTGTAACGAAAAAGAGACAGCTATAAATGTATATATCGATTTTCTGTTGGAACGTACTAACTACTACGTGCTATCGCGCACTTAAAAAAATATTCTGTGTTGTGTATTATTAACAATTTCTTACTTCTACAACGGGTTACATACAACCTTTTTTTTAATTATAGCGATAGTTAAATTTTTAATAGTAGTAAAGTTATTTACTGCATTGTATCTGAAGGTATGAACAGTGAGATAAAGAAACAAAGAATACCAACGAGAGATCGACAATTCATAACCGGTTATCGATATCATATGTCAGTATTTAAGACTTTCCTCGTTGATCCTGTAATACGACAACCGAAAAGTGTCACTATTACGAGATTATTAATATAAATGATAACCACATGGTTGCAAAAAAACAACAGAAATCCAAAATCACGATGCGTACCCAGACGGTCACCTACCCTAGTACTGACCGCGCTCGACGTTGTTTAATTTCAATGATCAGGCGACAACCAGTGTTGTCTACACTCTACCCGAGACAGTGTTTACGCCCACCCCTTTTATTACACAAAAAAGTTGCCGAACAGAATTCCAGAATCCATAAGAAGTTCCATTAAAAAAAAAAGACTAAACAATACCAACAGAGATAATTAACTTGTCTCCAACGCAAGTCAACGGAAACTACTTACAGTGTTGACGCATTCGTTTCCGGCTACAATAATTATTAATTTATACTTCAATACAAGGAAATGTCGTTGGGTATTCCTTAATGATAGTGATACATGTGTTTTATAAGACACTAGCTTCTGCCCGCGTGGAATACTCTGGGCTAATTAACGCAGGAGAAGTTGTCAAAAGGACAATCAAACCGGATTTTGGAACATTCTTCATTGGTGTTCTGCTCTTATTGATTTTAGCGTGACGTTATAGCCTTCCTCGATAAATGACATATCCTAAACAATGAAAGAATTTTTCAAATCGGACCAGTAGTTCCTGAGATTAGCGCGATAAAGCAAACAAACTCACCAACTTAATAACATTAGTATAGATATAATACACATTATAAGTAACGCAGTTTTAATTACTCACATATATCTTCCTTTAATACTATCCCCAAACGCATAGTAGAAGATATACTACTTTTCGACGATGCTAACGCTTAACAGGAGTTTTTTGTTTTTGACTACGCTATTGACCTAGCAAGGTCTTAACAGCTTCACCGAACTACTACTTAACAGGAAGTATAATTGCATTGTTCTAATAGGTTCGAAGGTTTGCAAGTGTGCCGATAGTGTATGTGAAGCAAAGCGTCATGGTGAGACACAGCATCATAAAAGGGAGTTTTGTAAACCTGCCTGGCCAACTATCACCTTCAACTTACAAATCTATCGCCACCCACAGGTGTGTTCCGACAGCTGCATTTGAGAATCAATCACACTCTGGTTTTACTGTCTGTTATTATCTTAAGCAACATTTCCAACAAATATTAGGGAAGATTCTGGTCAAACGTTAAAACCTAAGATGTATAGAAAAAAAAATGAGAAGAATTTTAGAAAATCAATGTAATCTAATCAAATAAATCAGTGTAATTGCAATTTTTTTTTATTTATTTCCAACGAATCTCCTTATAGTTTATTACTGCCATTGACGAGTATGTAATGATATTACAAGTTTCTTGTGATCATTTCAATGCACCAACAAAATGTAGCCGTTTTGCTATAACTTTTACTAGAAACTAATAAATTGGTCGTCCCATGTTTCAGACTTAGCAAAACCAGTAATAGTTGGCCCAAAACATGTTATCGATTTGCCTGACTGTAAATTTAAGCGCCACGTCAAGCGGGTTTTAGTGTCAAAAGGATATTATAAAGTGGATCAGTATGCGAACGATAGTGATGTCTGGAATTGACTCCTCTCTGTGCATCCACTAAAAGCTATTGTATGATGTATTGGAAATATATGTAAAAAAAATGTACCCAATTGAGGTCCTTGTCGGTTCTTCTCGATGGCTGGGTTGTTTTCCGAACTGGTGGTAGTTTTTTGACGTTCATAAGTGAATTATTAGGGCCTAAAGTGAATAAAGTATTTTTGATATTTTTTTTCAGAGGCAGTTTTTGTGTCGAATCAGAATCCATGCTCCGCGGTATTATTTCCCATCCATTTCATTTGTGCAGCATAACCGTACTATTTTACGTGAAATACCACCAAGGTTACAATATAGAAAACTAAATAACACAAGGTTAAGAATAGAATGTAAAATCCATTACATGACATTTCAAGATTCCGCCAAAAGATGTCTAGTTGCAATTTTAAATATTTGTTTCAATGGATTAGAAATAGGATTTTATTCACTCACGTAATTTACATTGATGAATATAAAATTGTACAAGGTATGAAAGAACCAGCTGATTTCATTCAATCGAAACACTTTACAATGAGCGAGTCAATTAAGTTTCCCACATTAAAATGGAGATGGCGTTACCAGTCAAAGTAATTTCTAAATTATGGTAGTAGAAATTTTTTTTTCGTCTACGTCAACAAAATAATTTAACAGCGAATGTGGTCATTTTCAAAATTTTTAGAAGGACTGTATCTACTTGGCAAAATTATTAAGTTTTACCAACGGACAAGGCACAGCCTAAATCGAACTGTATGAGAATGAAATTTTGAACGTGAGATCCTTTTATGGTCGAAACATTTTAGAAAATTATCTCCCTGTAGAATTAAAAACAGTTAACCCTCTATTACTACCTGTGACACGTAAAAATAAAATACGAACTTCTTTCAAAATAACTCTCAATTTTCCTATATAACTGTTTCACATTACCTATATTGAGGATAAGAGTTTAACCATAGTATTGTTGTATGTAATTCCGGTGTTCGAGCAGCACGTTTCACTAGACACCGAAATGTACTCTATGAAATTCCAGAGATAAAAGCGATTCAACTATTTCAAAAAATATTCCGGACATAGAAACATTAAAAAAACGTTTTAAAATTTGCAAATTTGAACACTTTTTTAATGTTATTTGTATAAATAAATAAATTTTAACATATTAACTAAGTTTATAAAATTTGGTAAAAAATACATTCTCTTAAAACTTACGCTGCCAAGAGTCTGTTGACTAGTGCATCATAAGGACTACATTCGTCTGTATGGTACTTATGCCATTATGGTTTTCGTCAGGCCAATAATTATAAATCAATTTAGCATATATCATGAAAATTAATATAACTTTTACTGACGCCACGTATTCTAAAATAAATAAAAAATAATTTTAATAGATTTATTTTTGAGAATAAAATAAACTTTTTTTTACTTTATACGATTTAACGTCTTGATCACATCTCAACTTAAATAACATTCTAGTCTAAAATAGTAAACACGCTATACCTAATGCTGCTAACCAATAAAATTGATTACATTTTTAATTAAAAATCATCATTTTTTGTACTAAAACTTATTGAACCAACCACTCTTGCCTTTATTCTATAAAGTACCGCGTAGTGACAACAAAAACGGCTGCAAAACTTTGCGAGTCATTTACTTCGTGTACGACCAAACTTTTTCCATTTTACCTTATTGTCACTCTAACAAGCAATGCTCGTGTCTCTGCTCGCATTAACCAAATAATTATTGATACATATACAACTAACGTTTTGAAATATAAAAGTAACGTTGTTAAGTTTATGGCTGTTATTTTTTCACTAAGTTATAAGTACATATTCTACATTTTTATATAATTTATAAGAAAATGTATTGTGTATTTTGATTATACTGAATTTACTTTTAACCTCATAAGTTGTTCGATATATTACTAAGTATAACAAAACATATACTACATTTCTAAAAATCATGTATTTGATTCAATAGAGAGTTTTTAAGTTACACAAGAATATACGAGGATATGACAAATATATAGCTTCAACAATTTAGAAATTAATAAAAAAAAGAGACAAAATTGTCATTCAATTCAATGCAGCGCGACAATACAGAGTAATATTTTTTTTTACAAACGAAAGACGACAACAGGTAAAATTAAAATTCGTAAGCCAAATAACAAGAAAAAACATGGGCAACGTATCGGAAACACAACAATGGACCGAAAAAACAGGTAAATCAAAAACGGTACTTCTACACATGCTCTGAGAGAATTTCAATGATATACATCTCGGGTAACAGAGACACAATACGAATACAAACATAATGACAAATCAACCGTATTCGATGTATGATGTAATGTTTTTTTTTTATTATTTATTAACTTAACGATTGACGTAATACGTTCTCTTGTCATTCTAGCGTTGTGCAAATTGAAAATCCACACAAACTTTAAAATATTAAGGATCAAGACTCGTAAATGCGTATAATCATATTGAATAAATTGAAACGACAGCTCGAACATTCAGCAAAGGTAACAGAAGACATAAACAAACAAACAAGTTTACAATCAAGTAACTATATAACTTCAGTGAATGAATACATAAATTAAACAGCAATCTATAAATGATAAATAAAACTGACAAAATACGAGGAAATCGATACTTGAACCATAAATTGTAATGAAATATGTTATCTTGTGGAGGAAGTAAGTAAATTTTACACATTGAAAGTGGAATGATAAGACTATTCAGGTGTCGCGAACAATATAAAATAATATCACTGCTGTATGGGCGGGGGACAATAATTACAATGGAGTCGTAGGTAATTACGATGCGGTAAACGACCGTATTCAAGAAATCAGAGACACACATAAACAGAAAAAAACATATAGAAGTTGTCGTGTGACAGTGACCCCGAGAGTTTTATAGTGGATATAATACACTACAACACGTATATAAAGTGTAATACGATGCACAAACTTGTAAAGAGTTCGTCTATAGAACGTGACACAGGTGCGCCCGATGCGTTTTTATATACTCACGAACGCAGGAAACATCGAATGAATCAACCCGCACATCCTCTCGTTTACACAAATCCGTCAAGAAGAGAGCCGGACACACTTGGCATCCTCCAAAGAACGCTTTACCAAACACACTAAATACATGTAAACATAGGCACAATTTCGATGGAATACAATACAAGGTAGGCGGCGCAGGCGTTTCGCGAGTGTCAACTCTCGTACAGCAAGCAGCTTTGATTTATGATCTAGTTCAGATGTGACACGTACTTAGTCTCATGGCGTCCGTGTTCCGTGGTGAGCGGGGCCCCTCGTCCGTGCTATCATTTAAATATAACTCTCGGGACGCCGCTGTCTGTCGCCGGCTATATTTTTAAACTTCTACGTGTTTGTGAGCAGTGCGGTCACAAGCGCACACGGTTGTTTCTCGCGGGACACTCGTCAGCGATCGTAGAGTTCGTATGCGGGTGCACGGGCGACACGAATGACGCGTGGATCGCGAATGGATGGCGACTGACGGAGCGCGAGGCCCGTCCCCCCTCGTATCCCTCCGCCGCCCCCCGCCCGACGTCGCTCCGCCCCGAGTGTCCTGTATAGTATGCACCGCTGCAGCCTCCACATGGCCCGGACAAGATAACGCGTCGAGAGTCTAACGCACATGAGCGAACCCACATAATGATATACGAATGCAACGAATCGATTCATTGACGCCATAACCGATATCGCAAACAGTTTATTTTCATCTAGTAACGTTTATACATATATAAATATCCCTTACTCCAAACTTGGAATGGCTAATATATATATATATATTTTAAACTCGTGGTTTCGTGAACTGTATGTCATAAACATAGGTTCTTTAGAGTCTCTAATCATTCTTGTCGTGTAAAAGATAAAATAACTTTTCTTTCAGTATCAATATTGAAAAGTAAGATGTCCAGCCGAATAATAAATGTACTTCGATTTCAAAATAAATCTTTAATTACGTTATTCGTGCAGTAAACTTCGTCAAAACTGTTTCCTTAATTTCCACATTTACAAAGTATTATCAATATGATAATTTATTACAGCAACAAAGACCTAAATAACTTATTTGTGCCTAAAAGATTCCATCGCATAGTCACTTCCAAGGCTATCTCAAGAAGTATACTAATTCTAACTGACCATAAGTAGGACAAAGGTTGGAATCCAAGATGTATCCCAACTCCTGCATTGCTCTTGCAATGTAAATTAATGAATTAAATTATTTGCTAGTTATAACCATAAACAGAAATATAATTTGCAACACAATACTATACTACAAAGAGGTCATTTACAGAACACGTGGAAGCAATGAAGTATTAACAAGACGTATTACAAAAGCTATTTTAAACCGTAAAATAAAAAAAAAGAAACTAGAAAACTTTATTTAGAAAAAAAAAAATATAAATAGGTGACAATGATCGTGTACGTTACCACTTCTAGTGTTTTATTTTTTAAACTCCTGGGCTGTCGAAAATTTATTATGATTAAAACTCCCTGGAACTGAATGTAGACCTTATGATTTACTGGTCAACTGACAGATTGTTACGAAACTTAAAAACATGGCCCCCAATTTGAGATCTGGGTCTTAAAAAAAACAGCCGAGTGGTTAATTACATATATCAATGGTTCCTATTATTGTCAATAAAATACTCTTACGATATCCATTGTGCGTAGTACAATCTCAAACTGTTCTATTGAAATATTAGATGTGGTACCTTCTTTTTTAGATTTAGACTTTTAGATTGTTAGATTTTTGCTAATTGTTAGATTTTTTTAGAAAATGTCGTACCTACGATTAGACATACAAAAGTGCGACTAGTACTCCCATTATAGGAGCGAATCGATCATTTTACTAAACGATGCGTTTATACGATAATGTATGGAGAGCCCTACTGAGTGTGACTTTATATGGTTTGTGGAACAACCTAATCAACAGGTATAGCATCGATTTTTAGTACAATACGATTTAAGAAATCCAAATAATCGTATAACTGGCTGTTTTTGTAGTGTTAACAACTAATATTCTTAATTAATTTTGCTATCTAAATTGCACAAAAATTGTATTCTCAATTCCAAACTTGATCAAGGTGTAAAGCAGCTATACTCAACCTGCGTCCCGCAGGCCGCGTGCCGCCCGCCCGTTATTTGTAGTTGGCCCACCCGATTATACTTTATTTTCAATAATTTTAAATTTCATGGCCATAAGAAAAGCTTTGGGCACGCTGAGTAAATTAAATAGATCCCAGATAACCCAACCGCAATGCGTTGCTTATGACATAAGGGTTATACCAAGCTCGTTTTATTGGAATATTGGACAACCATTATTCACTACATCAATACGTTGTTAATTTGAAATTATGTTGTTTTTATTTAATACCTAAATATTTGTAGTTTGCAGTCCGCGACATCATGACAGAACGTTTAGAGGTTTAGAGGTTCAACAAAAAAAAAAACAGAATGTGTATACTGAATAAAAAAAAAAATTAAAGGTAAATAAACGCATGTACAGAAAACAAAACATCATCTACACATAAACACAATTGAATTAAAATTATATTTATTAGATACTTGGATACTCAGTCGCATTCAAGCACTCTGTTAGGTTGCACAAAAAAACCATTGTAACAATAACAACAAATAAACAGATTGTGACGTAACAAACAACTTTATTCCCACAAACGGCAATCCTAACAACATAATATATAAGATGACGACTTGCTACTTACCCATGTGTGTATGAGTAGGTATTAGAGAAAGAAGGTAATTTAACGAGACAAAAAAAAAAGAAATGCTAGTTATTAAAACAAAGAAAGGTACTGTTCACACCAAACTTGACCACTCTGTAAATAATTGTGCAGAACAATTGTAGATATGAAAATAGATATTAATATGTATAACATAACTTAATGATAACCAATATCAGATTCCTATAATGATATTTTAACTATGTTTCGTGGTGTTTTTGGCGGGATTTTAGTCTGTCATGTAGTGGATTTTATATTTTATTCATAATCTTGTGTTATTTGACTATATATTGTGTAAATTTGGTGGTGTTTTACGTAATATAGTTAGTTTATTTTGCATAAGTGAAGTGAATGGAAAATAATAACACGAAGCATGAAATTCTGAGATGCCACAAAAACTCCCTGGAAGGTTCTAGCAAGGGATCCACCATCTTGTTAGAATATGGTTTCACACGATGCTTAATATTGGAATGATCACACGAAGTTTGTGATATTATTGACTACGTGACAATGGCAGTAATAATCGGAAAGATTGATTGCCAAAAATAAAGTTAAAAAAAAAACTATGTTTCGTATTAAATTCTTGATTATATCATGTCCAAGTCCGAACTTATGGCAATATTCAGAGCGGCGTTTTTTTCCTCGAACTGACTACGCTATTGCGTGTAAGTTGAGTGTAAGGTATGTAAAAAGTATGTAACATCTTAAGACTCGAGACACCCCAGCCAACCTCACCTGCACGTGATGCACCCCGCTGATCAACGAACGAGACAATGGCGATAGCGGGGTGGTAGGGTTTTACAGCCCGACTGGGTCGCAACCACCATGTATAAAGCGAAAAAGCCCGTCATAGTGACTCGCTTCTGCGCGTCGTGTTTCGGGATCAGCCTGTGCATATCCAATACCTGGTGACTTTCGTCATTATGGCCGGCATGACAGCGGTGACCGGCGATGGATAATCTGTCTCTCGGTGGTTGTCGATGTTTTTGGATTGTACTATGCTTAACATCAGGCATATAGCCGTCACTTTGTCGTGCTTCAATAAAAAAAAACAAAGGTCTTAACAGCTTCACCGGACTGCTAATCAGAGCGGCCAAAAAGCTTGACGAAAACTGTATAAAGAATTAAAATGATAGATAGTTGCTGACATCTAAAATTATCCCCTCGGCTGTTTTTTTAATGTTTCTAAATATTGAGCCAATTCTTTGAAAGAATTATAATTTATGTTCAAATTCATTAAATTTTGTAATAAACACGGTTTTTATTTGCTGCCCATAGCGTGCATCATAGTGTTTAGATTCTTTTGTATGGAACATAAAACCTTAGTACAAAGGTTAATAAGGTTCCTAATAACAGATTAATAAGATATCTTTATTACTATTGGTTTAACAAAATACTTCACACAGAGAGAATTGTACGACACATTTATTACAAATTTTGGTAACGCTGCATGTAGTTGACGTTCATCTCTAGCATTCTACGCATGGAACATCCATCTTTAAAGTAGTAATTATATGTGTAGATGGGTAATTTGTTTAGTTTGTAATTAGACATTGTATCACAAATTAGGATATCGGACTCCGCCGAGGAGTAAAGTTTGCTTGATTATTTTTTTTTATTTTTGCAGGCTCTTTGTCTACTTTGTTTACTGCTTTCGTTTATGCTTACTAGTTGTATTAAAAATCTTTTATGGCGGCTCGATTTTTAGCTTCTATAGCCATTTATAAATTATCATTTATAATATCCCGCGCGAGCGTTCACGATGAATGAACCTGCTAATCGCGTTATCAGCCACTTCAGTATAATAGACACAGGGGGTGGTGTGTCTGGAAATGGTTATTGTACGCATGTGAAACGCCATCGTGTATTTGCATCCATCCGTCCTTTGTCAGGATCACCACCAATTTGAAGGTCATTCATTGGGATGGCTGATTAATCGGTTGTCGGGTTGCAGTGTGGAAGTCTTTAACAATATCAAAATATCAAAGTTCCGTTCCCAATTTTTAGGATACAGAGCACCGTGACAAAGCTAAGACGCAGTCCGTAACTCGCGGCACGTGCGAATAGCCAAAACTAACTAATGCTAACATGTGCCTTGAATTTAAACGACACCATCCATTGTTCCGACTGTCGGCTTAGATACGCATTTGCAAATAATAAAATCCATTTAGCCTAATGCGAGATCGCAAACTGGTTTCTGATGGGTTTCATTACGAGAGGTAATGTCGTGTATCATCATCAATGGAATTGTTCTAATGCAATTTTTAATAAGATTTTTTAATATTAATTAGACCACAAGTATAGTGGTTAAACCAGTGGAATAACAACCCGATGTAACATGTACCAATTAATTTCTCGGAATTCATGTACATTTACTAATTTAAATTGGTAGCACTGACGGTGAAGGAAAATACCGCGAGGAAACCTGAACCGGAGAAATATTGCTCTAGTTCTACTGTATATGAGAAAATATAGAAATGTGGACTTCTCAGAGTTTGAAATAGCCAACACGTCATGGGCTGACATGGTAATGATGCCCATACCTTCTTACAGGAAGACGCCTATGACCATGCAGTAGGTTTTTTAAAGGTTGATGATGATGAATTTTTAATCTCTTGTAAATATTCAAAAAAACAAATGAGCGATAACGTGTGTAGAAGATTAATATTGGTGATATAATAAAATCAATCAATCATAGTGTCTAAATAGTATAAAATAATTGATAAGTACGTCTTTAAAAATATATTGTATTTATCAATTATAACAGAAATTACAAAGCGACAGTTCAGGATTATAAACAATAAATTAATAGTAAAACCTATAAAATTAACAGATGCGTATAACCTATCGGAATTTTCGTTATATCTATATTAGTATTATAAAGCTGAAGAGATGATTTGCTTGATCGCGCTAATCTCAGGAACTACTAGTCCGATTCGAAAAGTTCTTTCATTGCGTGATAGTTAATTTACCGAGGAAGGCTATAGACCTATATTATCACGCTCATGCCAATAGAAGTGGAGCCCCAACTAAGAACGTTTCAAAATCAGAGTTATCGGAAGTATTATTTTAAAATATTTTCACCTTCTCCGTAATCGAAGTTGCGAGTTAAAAGTTAGCATTAGCGCAAATTAAATATTTGACGCGAATGAAGTCGTGGATAGAAGTTAGTGTTCTTATAAAATGATAAATGTGGATTTTACATAGTTACGAAATGCTACGAACACCATAGAATTAGGCTATTTTCTGTCAAACTTTAATACGTGTTGCGAGGAACGATAACAATTTTATCGCATTATAGATTTTTTCTTTATATATTTTCTAATTCCTCATTACTGCTCTCAAGCTGTTGTCGCAAGCTGAATTAACTCCCGGACAGTCTAAAATCATAAGGGTTTAAGCATCATACGAACGAATGTAGACCTTATGATGCATTGGTCAGCAACTGTTAACAGCACAAATAAAAAAAACGGATTTTTTTTACAAAAATTTGAAAGATTAGAACAATAATAAATGATATAAACCCAAATTATAATTTGAAAAATTGATATTTAAAAACATGCTCCGTCATTTTGAGATCCCACTCTTCAAAAATCAACTGAAGGATTAATATATTACTCTTATTATGATACTAGGAATCACCCGCGATTTCGTCCGTGTCAAATTACACCGTAAAATTTGATAACAATAAAATATACCTAAACGTCATTACTAGTTACAAGTTATAAATAAGTTTAAAAGGAGGGTCGGGCCGTACAAATTTGTCAATCTCGACATATAAATGAGTCAATTTATCACATAGAGTGTAATCATAGTATAGTAAAGAAAAATGAAAGCAAAGCGCGCACACGTCTCATGGGAACAATTTGATGGATAAATGGTCATCGGTAGAACATCGGAGGCGATCGAAATAAATCATACGAGGTGTAACCAGCGCAGACCACTTTCACACAACACTCTGAACAGGTAGCTAGCGGCTTCGCACACATACACACACACACAAACAGTCCACGTGCAAAACTTGTTTCGATAAAAGAAACTTGCAATCAACGATCAAAATCAAAAATACTTTATTTTATTTAGGCACTGAGACGGCGCTTATGAAGGTCAAAACTACCACCAATTCAGAAAACAACGCTCCGTCATTGGGAAGCACCGGCAAGAAACTCGATCGGATATATATTTTTAACATATACGTATATTTCCAATACATTATACGTTACAATCGTTTTTAGTGAATGCACAGAGACAATTCCAGACTTCACAATCGTACACATATTGATCCACTGTATAATAAATAGCCGTATAAACACCAAAATAAGTTTAAACTTACAGAAACTATTACCGAATCAAAAAATTCTAAAAAATGCCTCACGTAATGAATGGACAACCCTATTACCTGATAGTGAAAGCGCTTATAAACGAAAATAAAATCTTCATGACCGTTAAAAAAGTGGTATTAACATGTTCTGTGACAAGCCATTTTTGCCATTTATAGGTCATAATATATTTTGACAAAAACGGATATATTATCATAATTTTTATTTCGAACTATCTGTGCTACTGGTTGGCCTGATGGGCCTTTACAGCCTCACCGGACTTGTGTCGTGTTATCACGTGTTATCATTCAATATTACGTTACAGCACGTTTATACATTAAAGTGCGAGGATTTAGTTTCTTTCCATTATCAAACTGAAATAGTTAAAAAAATTATCCGATACGAAATATATGTTCCAACAACTTATATATGTATGAATACTAAGCTTAGGTGAGCTCAGATATGTCGCGAAATGCACGTATCAAGCAACAGCTCAAGACGAGGTGTGCCGTGCACTCTTGAATTAGTTGTCAAATAAAATCGGCTGAGTGCCCTAAGCGCTTGGTTTAGTAGTCCCGTGAAGCTATTAAGATATTGCTAGGTCAATAGCGTAGTCAGTTCCAGAAAAAAAGCATCGTACATAGCATGACAATATGCTGCCAAAATTAAAAGAAAGGTTTTATAATAATTGGAAAGAATATTTTGATGAGAGAAGTAAGGAAAAAGGTATCTGGTACAAAACAATACAGTGTCAGCCTCTTCATATACCGTGGTTTAAGGAATATTACCTAAATCGACAATATGTTAAGGTAGCTTTAAGACTCTGTTCGGGGCACTATCCATCGAGAAGTTTTGCATACCTAATGAGGAAAGCTAAATCTCCCAACTGCCGATGTATGCAGAAAAATTGAGGATGTGCATCACTTGATGATGGAGTGTGCTAAGAACCGAATCGTATCGAAAGAGAGTCGTTGATGAGTAGTATAAAAAGTAGTTGCCAGAACATAGGTATTTGTCAAAGTATCTTGGCTGAACCCTGTTCGAGTGACGCTAGGAAGCTGTATGATCTAGTAATGATATCTCATCAGCGACTCTCATGATAGAGCTAGCAAGATTGGGGAACAATGGGGCTGGTATGTTCGGTGGAATAAAAGCCCATATAAACAAAGTAAAATTAAAAAAAAAATGGCATGTAAGTAATTCTTTCGTTTTCAATACTTATCAAATCGTATACCACCGATGGTACACGTGGCAAGGAACGTGTTAAATAAAAAAAATGACTATAACGCACAAAAAGTGACAACCCTAGAGAATTATCATACGAGATCGATAAATGCAATTCCAAGTAATGGTACAAATCGATTTGTCTATACGATAACGAGTAAAAAGAGCGATCGATCACTACGTAGTGGAAACGAAGCGTGCTGCGTAACCCGACAGTCCCGTTTTAGACTTGAAGTAAGCCGTCTGCAGCGGTACCGAGCGCCCGAGCTGTTGCTCGCATATGGAGGGGGGAATATAGCACGGAAATATTAATTCCCATCCGTCTCAATTAAAACTATCTAAGTTTGTAAAAATATTTGTGTCATGCAAAGATATGGTTAATCACAGTGATATTTTATCGACAGGATAGTGAGTTCAAGCACTATGTTAAGCGGGTTTTAATGTCTAAACACAATTGTCGGGTGGATCAATATGTGAACGATGTTGGTGTTTGGAAATGACGCCCCTGTCTGTGCATCCACCAAAAATGATAACTATGTTTGTAAAAATATGAATCATGAAAAGATAAACCGATTCGAGTTTCTTGCCGGTTTTTCTCGATGACTCCATTGTTGGTTCGAAGCGATGGTAGCTTTGATGTTCATAAACGCCTTCTGAGAGCTTAAATTGAATATAATATTTTTAAATTTTGAATTAATATATGAATAAACAGGTGGTTGTATCAGCCATCGCCATAGTAGCCAACCACTGGAAGTTAATTCCTCTATAGACAATAAATTCCCCATTTCTATTAATAGGTACACATGAATCAATAAGGAATCAAGAACATATGACTACTTATATAAATGTATACATTAGCATGCGAGAGGGGGTAAGAGCATTGCTTAATTTTGCTGATCAGGGGGAAAGAGCGGTCAGAAACCCAAAAATTCTGCTTACGTACTTTACCGGACCCCGATTAGCTAAGATCGTATTTCACTAAAAGATTCAATCATTTCAATTCTCTCTTGTATTTTCGAGATTTCGCCTCTTATATTATCATGTGTACAAGCAAAATTGTAGGTAATGAGTCTCCTATAGTTTTAAAACGCAATAACCGACAAGGTAAGTACCGAACTAATTAGAATACATCCCGATAATCGTACACGAGCAACGCCCCTAAACAAGCGATATGGCAGATCGGTCGTGAGTGGAGCGAATGGCACGCCGCGCCGCGTCTCCTCGTTACCATTATAGGGTCACCACAAAACAGATACCAAAAAATCTTAATGCATAACTAATGACCCATGTTGAACATTAGCATAATTGAATGATTCGAATACTTAGATAAGTGCCAACATAAAAATACAATCCACAGTAAGCTTCAAATTTCGGTCGGACATCGTTATGAAATCACAGAACATGGTGGTAGCTAATATCTCCATATTGATCAAACGTTACAGTTTGGCAGCATCAGCATAATGACTCTACAGCTAGTGAATCGTGAGAGTAGTGTACATATGTAACATGAAGATATATCGACATTCGTCCATGTGATATCGAAACAAAAGCCTCTCGGCTTCTGGATATACCAGGTAAAAGGTTAGACGCTCGCAGTATTCTAGGATATGGCATTTCATGGTCACATTTAACTCATAAAATAATAATATTAGAACTAATACTATAAACAACCAACAAAAACAAAAGACTTTCAAAAGTATAGCTACAAACGTGTAAATAAAATAATAAGCGTAAGTGTAATGACCGGTGGGCGAAAGCTACAATGGGCGACCCGGAGTTAATAACTTTCCATAATAACAACTTTCAAAAGTATAGCTACAAACGTGTAAAATAATAAGCCTAATTATAATGGCCGGTGCGCGTAAGCTACAATGGGCAACCCGGAGTTAATAACTTTTGATAATAAAACGGGCAATAAATCTTTCTGTTTTATTCCTGACGTTCCCACGTTCCCTTTCAAATGAAAGTGAAATCACCCGACGGTCACTGACACTGTGCTTTAACATAGATGCGTAGAGGATTGTGTATAATTTTTATATTTTTTTAGATAATTAAGTCAAATTTAAAGCACCTATTTTTTAAATTGATTTAGAACGAGAATCGAGTGTAGAGTGCCCTCCATAAATATTGCTACTGTCTAAACAGTCACCTGGATACCCACAAGGTTGATTTCGAGACGCTACAACACAAAAGCTAATTATTTCCAACGGTTTTTGACTATATACGTAATACGTTTTTGTTGGGTACAGCTCCATTCCATCCCACTCGATTACTGAATACACACCCGGGAAGTAATTACTCATAATACGTCATTTAAAAAAGACCTCGACAATAATTTTAAATTATTCCAATAACATTATTTAGAATGATCCATATAATTGTACTACAGTTAGTATGGACCACTAATGTTGAGAAAAATTTTATAAAAAAAATAAACCTATAATACTATCATCATACAAAGAAAATCTTTGATTTTATATTTGTAACGGATAAACTAAAAAGATGGACTATATTAATGGGGTCTTATTCTGTCACGTATGGGCTTTTATATTTTATTCACAATCTTGTGTTATTTGACTCTACATTTTGTAATATTGGTGGCATTCCATGTAACATATATATAGTTCAGTTATGTGCACAAGTGATGTGGATGGCAAATAATACCACGGAATATGAATTCTAAGATGGCTCAAAAACCCTCTGGAAATAACTAACAAGGGAGCCATCATATTTTTAGAACATTGTGGCAAGACGCTTGTAATATCATTAATATTATCTAATCATCAATGGCAGTAATAATCTGGAGGATTGATAGCTGAAAATAAAAGAAATAAACACATAGGATACTTAACCGATTTTTAAAATTCCTTCATATTCTACATTTATAAAAAAAAGCTACATGAAATGACTTTCAAAATCAATAATGTTCACTTGTGAATGCCAAAATTAATACTGATTTGAAAAACATTCCCGTAAACGATAAATTATCTTTTCTTCAACGTTATCTTGTTTCGAATTATGCAAAGAAATAACAATATTTCAAATATCAGATAAAACTGTAAACGTTTGACAGCCCTGGTTACGATCATGGTTCGGAGAGAGGGCGAGAGGTCATCAGCGGATGGCGCGCAGGCGCCGGTGATCTACAGACCTCTAGGATTATCCGACCCGATCGATAAGGTCCCGCTCCGCAGCTCCATTTCAACAATACAACTCCAATACCGATCTTTATACGAGTTTCAATGTTTCATGTGTCGTTACATTTCAAAATGAGCTGAATCCAATTTTAATACTGTTTATGTAATATATTTAATTTTTTTTAAGATTTCCAGTATCTATACACGATTCAGTATCTATAGAACGAAGTTGAAATTTTACATGTATAAAATTCGAAGATCTTGAAATATAATGTAAAGTATTAGGAACGTCTAAAATTGGATTAAACTCACTTTGAAATGTAAAGACTCTGTATCTTCCAGAACCGTTTAATATAGTATAGTTGTTATTCTTTATCCAGAGATTAGTCTATAATACTTGATCGTTGATTTATGATCGAATTACGTTCATATATGAATACAAATATTATCGGAGAGTGCGATATCGTGTTTTGTTGTTTGCGTTATAGTTTGTGAAAACGGTTTATTTTCAACTATTATGGTCACTATTACGGCGCGTTTAGAGGCCAAAGAACATAATTTATTCGGCGGCAGAGTGGCGCGCCTCGGAGGTGCCGCGTCCCGCTCCCGTCCCCCACGCCCGTACCGCGCCGCACCACTCGATGCGCCTGCGCAACCCGCGGTATTTCATCCCGAACAGAATCCCCATTTTTTTGTGGCCTCAAGGATTATGAGGTATCAGGTTAAGCGTCGGTTGCATAATAGCTTTTTACGCACCCCTCAATCTACTTTACGGATAGAGTTTTTAAATGTATATATTATTATGTTACGTTTTATATTTTGGGATAATAATGGTCTCTCTTTCTTTGTTTGTATACCTAATTTATACATTTTATAGTCTCACTAATCCGGCACTATAGAAACCAGAAAGTGTCGAATTATTTATTGAAATGGTCGGATTATAAAATTGAATATAATTGATAGAAGAACACTATATATTACTGTTGAAGGTCATATTGGTGCCAGTGCGCAAGCACGGAAAGAAACTAAGTAGAGGTGAGGGAAGCGGGAGCATCGGGTGCCAGATCATTGGACGTATCGGACTACTAAAGTGCCGGATTAGTGAGAACTTTTATGTATGATTTGTATAATGTACGAAAACAAATACTTGGATCATATTCAGGTCAGAATATAGGAATTTAATATTTCAAAGAAAAAATTAATGACAAGAATGATGAATTTACAGCCATTGGTAGAGATTTGTATGTTTTTATTTGTATGTTAGATTTGTAAATCGGGTATCACGAACAAAACAGCGTCACTTTACGGCCTCGATCCAATATCCTCAGGTAAAGTAATATCAGACGCGAAAATGGAAATCACTTGCTCCAACACAGCACTTCACACACTCAAGTACTGTGTGTTTACACTTCACCTGTAGGCGTTTACTTCGCGGCACAGATACGAGAGATAAGGGGACATACGTGCAGACGTATGTCAAGCTGAATCTGCCCGATTATATCTGTCGATAGGTGGTTCACACCTCTTCACAGTGTTATTACAATATTATTTTGTAGACACAAGAATTGTCATTACAAGCAATGAGAGTTATTAGTTACAGCGAGACCTAAAACGCAGAACATGTAACAGTTGTGGTTGTAGCATTAAACTCTATAATGAAGCCGCTCTGGTCATGCAGTCTGGTTATATCAAATGGTTAGCGTGTTCGAATCTTGAGAATAAGCCGGGTATTTCGAGGAAAAACAGTGCGAAGAGACAATTAACGAAGGTGGTACAGCTTTTTCTTATTCTAAAGATCTCTCGCCAAATAACTATACTTGTGTTCCGGAAGATGCACTTGAGAGCCAGCCCCCTCTGGGTCTAGCATATCTACTATCTTAGACCCCATTGTTTTTTAACATCAGATTAGATTGTGGTTATATGCTAAAATCAATAAAGTATCAAAAAAAACCTCATATTCCTACTACGAGAACAATAATATATTCCTCTTTTTTCAAATTAGTGTATGTATTACTGGATTTAACTTCAAAACTTTTTGACCAATGTTTCTGACATTTTGTACACGGGTAATATGTAATTGTGGCAGAGAACTTTGTTTAATAGTACATAGTAATAAGGCAGCTATATGTAATCTACCTATACCAGTATTAAAAAAGCGCGATGATAGACAAAATGTTATTGGGTATAACAATCGCGCTTCGAGTTCAATGAACATAAACAATACATGTACAGAGAGGCACACACTCGAGCGACTCTTTAAAAATCAATATTTACAAGAAATATAATCAGACACGTTGTGAAGCGCGTTATCTCGCGTAACTCTACGTGAGAAATCTAACTGAATTACACACGTTATCTCGACACAGGGCACGGCAAAGGCGGGCGCAGGGTCGTCAACCTCATCGCACTATGTACAAAATGTTTATTTATTTATTTATGCTGGCTCAACAACAGTAAACAAATTAAATTTGTCACCCTATTAATGTCGGGCACATTGTTTTACAAAATTATAGAGAAAATAAAAAAATAAAAATTAATCATGAAAATTGCTAGAGGCAAATCAGTTGAGTATATTCTAGGTCCGTTCCCTCGGCGTGGAGCCCTTGAGTACGCTGCTCACGCGATACAGTAACACAAAACCTTACATTACTGCTACAACTTCAGACACATCACCTATACACACGTGCACGCTTACACGCTTCACGCTGTTTTTCTTTTTCAGAGAAATAAATGCTGCATGCTTGGTACACATACATGTTTTGATAACTCGTATACGTATATCTAGATAGCTTAGCTTAGGTTAGCTCATATAGGTCGCGAATTTTGCACAAAACAGGCGACAGCCCAAGCCGAGGTGTACCGTGCACCCTTGAGTTAGTCGCCCAAACATCCCACATCGGCTGAGTGCCTTCAGCGCTCGCCTCAATAGTTCGGTAAAGTTGTAAAGACCTTTCCAGGTCAACAGCGTTCTAATTTCGAAAAAAAAAAAGTTGAATATATTCTATAAGTTACATAATGCGGGCAAACATAATTTTTTATGTCATCAAAATATTATTGAGATCAAATCTTGCTTGCTTGTAAATCTTGCTTATATTCATACTAGCGGGCCCGGCGGACAATGTCTCGTCCTTATAATAAAAAAAAATCATTGACGTATCATACCTAAACCTTCCTCATAAATCACTTTATTTACTGGTGAAAACCGTTCGGTAGCTTTTGAGTTTAATCACGGACAACACAGATGTGGCAGAGGATTTCGTAGTAAAATAAATCCAAATCCCTTACGTTATTATTGTATGCTCTGCACACTCTGTATAACGGATTCTAGTAATCATTATTTGAGTAAAGTAAATAATTAAAGCGTAAATGCGAAAATATACCGAGAGACAGAGAATGACGATTAACCTTTTGTCGTATACGTAAGGGAACAGTATTTTTTCCGGATTAAAGATATATTTTCTGACAACGTGTTTGCACGTTTTGTACCAAACCATTTTTGCCTGACATGTCCTCCAGACCTTTTGATATTTTGACTAAATGATAGATAATCATATTTCTTTTTCGAACTGTCTACGCCAGTGTTTTTCAAAGTGGGGGTCGCGCAGCCTCTTTAGGGGGGTCGCGAAGCGAAGTTTTATGACGGAGTTGCAAAAGGCCGGGAAAGCTACAGCAGTAAAAAAACAAAGTTTTAAAAATGTATTAAGAAAAATGATAACAAAATGACATAATCTATACTAATATTATAAAGAGGTAAATTTAGTTTGTGAGTTTGTGACGTTGTGATGTTGTGACGTTGTAGGAGGTAATCTCAGGAACTACTGGTCCGATTTGAAAAATTCTTTCAATGGTATATCATCACGCAAAGACCAATAGGAATGGACCAACAATGAAGAATGTTTAAAAATCGGGGTGTTTTTTCCTGTTGAGAGCTTTCGCTGCATATTAGTTAGCCCAAATTAACTATGTCCACGCGAACTAAGTCGCGGGCAGAGGCTAGTCATTTATATTAAATAATATTAGTATAGATAAACAAAAAATAAATATTTACGATTTATTCGATACTCTTACGTACTTATCCGAATTTTAATTACGAAAATGAATAAATATATTAAAATAAATATTTGTCACAAAATAAAATACATGAGAAGGGTAGGGGAGTCGTGGATAGGGTGGTCGCGGGTAGAGGGGCGGCGGGTAGGGGGCGTCGCGAAATATTCCTTCATACTAAAGGAGTCGTGTCAAGAAAAAGTTTGAAAAACACTGGTCTACGCTATTGAACTGTAGTGGTAGAGTCACGCTGAAGCTATTATTGGTTTCAGCCTGAATGGGTCGGCTCGTCCGGGGTAGCACCACCCTCTCACAGGAAACCGATGTGAAGTAACAGTGTTTACGTTGTTGCGTTTCGTTCGGTCAGTGAGAGGGTCGGAGACCCATCTCCCCTCCCCTTCCTTCTCCTCTTCCTTCCCCTCCGCCTTTCTCTCCATGCCCCCAAACACGGTTTGGCAACGCACTTGCGACTCCTCTGGGGTTGCTAGTGTCTATGGACGGCGGTGTTCGCTTAGCAACAGGTGACCCGCATGTTCGTTTGCCTCCTATATGACAAAAAAAAGGCGTTCACAGCTTCACCGGACTAAATCGCGTATTATCATACAATAATACGTTACAACATCGTACATAATGTGACATAAGTAATTCTTTCGTTCTCAATAATTATTAAATCGTGTACCACCGGTGGTACACGTGGTCTAAAGATCAACTTTAACGTGTACCATCAGTGCTACACTTGGCACAGAACGTTTTAAGGTATGAAATAGTAACAAACACACAAACTGACATTCGCATTTATAATATTATTAAGGATTAAGGATTAAGAATTCATTAAATGGAACTACCGATATATAATAGTACTAATATTATAAAGCTGAAGAGTTTTTTTGTTTGAACGCGCTAACCTCCGGAACTTCTGGACCGATTTGGAAAATCCTTTCAGTGATAGATAGCTCATCATCATATTTTACATAATAGCGCTAAGATTAATAGGAGCACAGCACTAGACAGCAATAAAAATGTTTCAAAATCGGTGTTAACGTACGTATAATTTAAAAATATTTCAACCTTTTACGTAAGCGAAGTCGCGAGTAAAAATTAACGTTAGCCCAAAGTAACTATTCCACGCGGACGAAGTAGCGGGCGAAGGCTAGTTATTTGTATATACTGAATTTAATGACCTAAACGTTTCAACATGGGTACACTAGTCGGGTATTTGTCGATAAAGCGAATTGTCTTCGAACGTTCGTCGGAGGTCTTGGGTTGGTGTTACCTGTATGTGCCATGGAGTGCAATCTAGCTTAAATCGAAGATTACATTCGAATGTTATTCATATCGATAAGCCGTCAATCCAAAATTAAAGTATATACTATAATGTTGTAATATGCGAGGTAATATAGTAAGAGGCACGGTCCACGTACGTGACGACTACCACGGCGCATCTTATCTAACGTGTAATTAATCCATGATTAGGGGTGCCGTGGTTCATATCTTAGCGGCCGCACCGCGCCGGCATTCCTTTGTAACGGAACTTCAACATGAAAGAATTTTACGAGTCTCTGGCTACAATTTCAGGTAACTTTACGTAACTGATATACTTTTTACAACGGAAAAGATGGAATCAAATTAGATCAGAATAGGTGCCTACAAAATAGTTTGTAACTGTGATGACGCTCATATCATATATGCCAAACAAATGTACAATAACAGAAAGCGTTAGAAAGAACATATAACTGTGGTCGATAATCGACAAACATAGATGACAGCCATCGCGGACGACTTATTGGAAGAGCGTTTTAATTATTGGATTAAAATACACAATCCCGTAGTTCTTTTAACGGATCACTATTACAATCCTATGATAGTAAGCGAAACAAGAGAAATGAGTAAATATAAAACTTTTAAACGGAACCCATCTTCTCCATAAAATTCAAGGAGTGCAAAAACAAACTTCAGGTGCGATTGACGGATTTCCAAATAGATACAACGACTTGAGAGTAGTTACTAGCAAATACCTTCATTAACAGCACCGCAGCGTGCAGAATATTTTGTGACCACGGCTTCCGTAACCAAATCAAGACCTCAAGAACTTAAAACATCCAGTAAAGGCGCGCACTAAGCCCGATTAATCGTCATAATTAAGTCATGATAGTCTAGTGCTTTCACGGTGGTATATCAATTCGATGTCCGCAGGTTTCAACTCCGGCATGTACCAAAGCATTTCTCGGAATTCGCGTACATATACTAATTTAAACTGGTAACACTATCGTGAGGAAACCTAAACTCAAGAAATGTCCATACAGTACCACCGTACATGGGAAAACATTGAACTGTGGATTTCAAAGAGTTTTAAAATCGCAAATACATCGTGGACTGGTGTGATGATTATGCCGAAGAGGTCTATGGCCCTGCAGTGGGTCTCTTACAGGTTGATGAATTATATATTTATTCAGTTGAGAGAACATGATTGAGGGTAACTAGTCGAGTACATCAGCGTCATAATTTACTCGATGGACCTTGTCCAGCGAGTGCATTAACGTCTTGATCGATTCCATTGCATATTCATACGCGAATGCAGATTAGACGTTAATGCACTGTTTTTCTATGACTTGGCAGATTGATCGACCGCCCCCGAGCTATTTTAATATCAACTACTCATCGTGATAATACTATAGTAAAATATTCAATTAAACATGTTGCATCACAAGTTGTTTTATATACGTGCTGTAAAAAAACATGATTCTATGGTGTCGTGAGCGGAGGAGGTTGTGGGTGATATAGATGGGATATCACAGTTGTTTAATTAATTATTGTCATTTCTTAGTCCACCACAGTATACTCGAGAATATGATATAGAGTAGATAAAACTTGAAAAAGACAATTCAAATGTTAATATAAACATTACTTACAAAAAAAAAAATGTGTAATTCTATGAAACCACGATGCAAGTGACGCTTTTTTCGAATAGTAGTAGTTTTTAATTGCAAATTTTCGGAAAATTATTTAATTTATGGTTATTAAAATCGCGTTTTGAATATTAACTTAATAATTACAAAACGGGAATGATAATAGGAAATCTATAATTTAAATCTACGTATTTGAGTGAGAAATATATAATATATGCAATCATTTAGACGATAGAAGCATGTTAAAAACTGAGCACAATATTTATTTAAATAATTGAATCCTTTTGAATTAACCAATGGGCGCCGTTATACTAAACCTTGACTACTCTGCCGAGCGGCTGTAATGCGACATGCGATAGATGGACGAAAAATTTAGAGGCGATGGAAACAACGTTTCAATATAAAACCTTCCTACAGATATTCGCTTGAACTGTACAATGATACCACGTCAAAAGAAAATAACATTTGTGTACCCAGTAACCACACAAGTGGAAAATGGGTATCGCATTACGTTTATACAAAACATAACATCAACAACAAATATTGGTACATCATTATCTGTAAATGAATGAGCACCGTATGTTGGAATGTCATCGATTACACATAATTCTGTACGTGTGTACGATAACGCTCGACTAGTGTTACACAGTTTTAGCAAACAACGACGACAGATTTAGATGACCCAAATAAATTAATACTCGTTATATACGTTCCGGTCACGGAAAATATTCGACTCGTGGTAATAAACTTTACACGGCAAACACTGCGCAGTTTTTAGGCTGTAATCGGCCTAATCATGTCTTGATAATCTTAATTGAAGGGGTGCGGTTACTGTCGGTACTAGACAGCATGTTATCGCATTTCGTCATATCTTTACATGATAACGGATTTATTTTTGTCAATTTCTATCATGATATACGTGAGAAGGTGAATATTTGGAACCAGTTAATTGTGACCTCTCTTGTATGAGTAACTGTAATAAAGAAACAGAGCTATAACGAAACGCAAAAGATCAAGTAATAATGGCGAATAAATACTACGCAGTTGAAATTTGGTTATGATATGATATCGGATCGAAACAAATATAATTTACTCGGACACAACCAATCGTATCGCACAGATAGCTTTAGATTACAAAATCTACAATCGATCGTGCCATAGACAAACAGAAAAAATAATGGCAGATGTAATTAATGATCTGTCAGATGATACCAAACGAAATAATAAAAACGCAAGGTCTAAAGAAAAGAATTCAATAGTGGGCGCTTGTTGGTTTTTTTTTCACGCAAACGACAAACAGTGTCAATCAAACTGATGTTGTTGTCGCAATTTGCATCACGTGTCTATCTAGCAGACTGACAGACAGACAATCGTATTTTATTAACGAAACAAAGAGTGACATGTAACCGAATTATTGTTGATCATCTGTATATGTAACAATGATCAATAGCTTCATAGAGTGCCATTCATTGCTTTCTTTGTTGAATACAAATATCAGCCTCAAAAATTAATTATATAAATAATAAGTGTATATATGTATTGCTAAGTATTGATGCAAAACCACGTATTACCTCATCATTAGAGTACCAAAGCCCCAAAATAGTGGCAGAAGTATTGAGAACCTATACTACCATGGATTAGGTTTTTATAGTGTTACAAATAAAAGGCGACCTTTAAATAACTGTCCACCTCATAATTTTGAAGTAATCTACCTTCTAGTAGTAACCTATTTCTAGCTATTCGAAGAGCATAATATGTAAAAAGCAAGGTTTCTATGCCACAGTCATGAACGGTAAAATACAATAAAAATTTTCAAAGGAAAGTCAATGTTTCCAAATTACACAAAATCTGTCCCATTTTTCTAAGCTTCAGCTTTTGTTAGCAGTATTAATTTTATTGAATTGTGGGAATCAAATTTTACGGCCGTGGAAACGAAGTAGCTATACTTACCGGTATCAATAAAATGTGGACGATAACAATAACGTTGTGAAGCTAAAATCTATATTATATTATAAAGCTGACGAGTTTGATTGTTTGTTTGATTGAAGGCGATAATCTCAGGAAACATGAAACATCTATCGGCGAGGGTAAACCTGATTGTTGGCTTGGCGAGACGTGGCGATGCAAAATACAAACTTTGCACTATTAACGAAATACTCGAAAACATTTGCAAACCTATATGTATAAACAAACATAAGATTCAAATTGTTTCGTCGGTCACTCGTTCTACTAGTGTTACGCGGCACACGCCGATGTCCTAGCGCCCTTTGAAAAATGCCGCCAAACATACCGCACTTGGGCCTAGTTGAATTTTTGTATTTAGGAAAGAGAGGGCTGGAGAGGTAGGCCTTCGGCGCTCTCACTGACCGAACGAAACGCAAAAATACAAGTACTGTTCACGTCGGTGTTTCTTTGAGTCGGGTGGTAGTACCCGGGCGAGCCGACCCATTCATGCTGAAGCCAGTAACAGCTTCAGCGTGGCTCTACCACCTTCAAATTATATGCAGATAACTTATACAAAATAATTTCGATATTTCACATGTGCCAGGCGTTCCGTGACGGCTCAATTTTTTTCCTTTTGAGGTCTTCCGCTGCGTGTTAGCACAAATTAACTATTCCAAGCACACGAAAGCCGCGGACAGGAGCTAGTCTTAATATAAATGAATACGATACTAGATACATATTTAATACTATATTAGAAAGTTGAATACACTCTAGAAAATCTAGATTTCAGAAACCAATACGCCTGCATTATGGGCGAGAATGAGCAATAATAGAAATGCATGCATATAAGATTTACATCCAGTGGATATAAATGCTAATTTTGCATATTCACAGTCATCAGTACACTTGTTGCAAGGACGGTAAAGCACGACAGGTGTCGCCCACGGTCACTAGAAAGTCTCAACTGCTAGAAATAAAACAATACGCTTAGAGTGATATCAAATTTTAGGGACACAGAACCTTAGACTATATTGGACCAAACGTAGGCGTGTGCGGATAATGCTCGAATCGGGTTGAATATTATAGACATAATTATGAATTATTATATTAATAGTTGAAGGAAAACATGCGACATTTTCCACTATTTTAATAATTCAATATAAATAGAAAATTGTTAACATTAAAAACACAATTATTATTTTAAAATCAAGATTTCAATGATCTTGAAAAAAAACCTTAAATTTACTAAGTGATTAAATTCTAGATTTTTTTAACTAACTGAACGCTGTTGGTTTGACGGGTCTTCACATCTTCACCGGGCTTTTAGGTCGCTGATCCGAATGGCAACGAGCGCCACTGAACCAGAGTGGCCGAACCTCGGTATGGGCTGTTGCCTTCACAATAATAAATCGGCTAGAAATACTGTTTCCGTAACACTCGAACGACCCCTCTTACGAAAAGACCTCTCCGATTTGGGTGATAATTTGACAAATAATAAGCCGATATTATGTTAAAGAGTGTCCCAAAAGTAAAAACTCTCATATAGCAGAATGGTTATGCGTCGTAAAACAGTCGTGAATAGTGTACGCGTGGGTGTCCGTAGCAGCGAACCTTTGACCGTAATCATACGGAACGAGATGTGTGGGCAACACTGAACTGTTATATTGCGCAACACCGCCCGCGCCCGCACCCGCCCATAACATCACAATAATTTATGAATTATAAATATATATACACACATATACATACTTCAATATCTTCCTTCATTTTAATATTTTACATCTACACTCATCAAAAAAGTCTAAGTAACATGTACTAATTTAAATTTTAGGATGGTTCTTCACATTATAACGTTGTATTTTACTTTTAAAATAATATCTTTAGGGTTCTATGATGTAAAAATAACAACTGTTGTCTTTATAAGTTCTTTTAATAACAGAAATGAACAATATTAGAATATACTGTAGAAACTAAGATACATAAGAAACTAAACTTTTTCTTTTACAAAATGAAATTTCTAAAGAAAATGTATTTACTGTGAAAGAATAGAACAATTTAATACAAAGTATGGTCTCCTCTGCTATTCAGAACTTGTCGGCAACGATTATTCATTGAATTAACGAGACTGTTTATGTCATCTTGCGGTATTCGCTCCCAATGGAATTGTAGCAAATCCTTCAGCTGTTGGGTTGTTGTCGCTCCGTCCAAGTCCTTCAAAACACGTCTCTGGAGCATGTCCCATGCGTGCTCGATGGGGTTGAGATCTGGCGATTGTGCAGGCCAGGGCAATACCCGGATGTTCTCCGTTGCAAAGTATTCACTGGTTCGCCGAGCTGTATGTGAACGCGCATTGTCATGCATTAAAACATAATCAATTTTTTTTTTTTTACAACCAGCCAGTATGTCATCAATAAGAAAAAAGTTTACTTACCTACGCACTTTGTTTGAGTAAATACTTAGAAATTAATTAATATAAATGGTAAAATTTGTAATATCACGCATGTTGCTTAGACTTTTTTGATGTGTGTATTTTGTATCTTATTCATTTTTTTATATACCAACATGTTTTTTTCTTGTAGTACCATTTACGTTATTATATTTTTTATTTTATGATTATGAACATCAATCTATATAACTAGCTAGTTACATAACCATTACGGCTGCCGTAAAGCTTCAGCAAATCTCGATGTCTCGATCGGCACACTTCTTTACCTCACGAAATGAAGAGATAGTCTCTTTTATCAAGAACTATTGACGATCCCAAACCGAACGGTATTGAACCATTGAGTATCAGTTTTTTTTTTTCGAACTCACTACGCGACACAGCTTCACCGGACTACATCAGTCTAATGAGAAACTTCGCCTCTTTATGTGTGTTCTAGCGCTTGTATAATGGGTTGTGTGGGTTAGGTTCTGAGGGAATTGATTAACTTAAAAATCGAAATCTTTTACTTCCATAACATAGATACCTAAGACTCTCTACTGGATTACGATTTGTTTTTAAATAATAAATAGCTAGCCCGGAGTAACCACTTAAGTATTGTAAGCTAACTTTCTGCTACTCTTTATTAAGAAAAATAGTCATAATTTTAAAGAGTGTAGTATAGACTAGGAGAATACTGTCTATAGAATTAATCAATTAATTCCAAACACAAAGGACTCAAGTGAACTACTATCTACGTGTATAGAAGTGACCTTACTGTTGAGGTATAATACCTTGTTGGTTGGTTTAAAATCGGCTGAGTGCCTTAAGCGCTCGCCTTAGTAGTCCAGTGAAGCTGTTAAGACCTTGCTAGGTCAATAGCGTAGTCAGTTCGAGAAAAAAAAACCTTGTTGGTTAATCAGAACAATGTATCGTTTGAGATATTACTAAAATCTTTAACTCAGTAATATCATAGAAAATAAGTAAAAATATAAAGAAATTTGGCAAATGAAAGACTTCTTCTGTCAGTGACTATAGAATAGAGCAGTAATTTTGAGTGAAGTTTGGAAGTGCATCGCGTAGGCGACTTTCGTCTTTAATAGCCGCCAAAGTGCACATTAACGTCGGACCTGACTCTGAAACACGACATACATTACTATTATAATATCGTATAATGGCCCTCGGCGATCTCGATAGAAATGAATTAATGCATATTATATATTCGTATTCAAATATATTCAATAAATATGAGAAAATTGTTTTTCTTAAATCGGCTCATGCGCTCGAAATACTAATGGCCTTGTCGGTAACGATTACTTTCCGTACTATATTGCCTTATAATATTAGTAGGTAAACCGCGACTTCTTCACTGTGATTCTTTCAAAAACATGGTTATTGCAGAACCGGAGTACTATTTATTAACTTGCATTATAAGAGGCAAGTTGACTTTGAAACGTAAGCCTTATAGAAAAGAGGCAATTTTTAGGAAGCAAAAATAGAACGGCCAAATCGCATAAAAAGATATACTTAGCTAAGGCAAACTCGAGAGTGTTTATTGAATTCTACTTGTTTCCATAAATTTGACTCCAGTAAAGCAAAGCTAAATAATAATAAAAAACAACTTTTTGAATAAACTTCAATTATATATTATTTGTATTTGGCTCTTTTGGATGACGAGTTTGCCGACCACTGTCTTGTAACACTGATTTTGCAAAAATACAATATTTTACATGAATATTACATTCCACGTTTTCGATAAACTCCATTTTTTTAAGTAAGCCATAATACACAAATGTCTCGACTGTTAAACTCAGAAACACGATATATCATCACCTAAGGACATACGATACGGGTGGAAGGACAAAAAACATGGCGTCGTCAATGCAAAGAACGTTGTGTTTTGTTAACCGACACCACGGACATAGAAAATTGACTAGACCAGCTTGTTCAATGAGCACTATACATAGAAACGGTATATTTAGGAATATAATTTACTTTATCCGTTAGACTTGTAGAACGCTCTGATGCAATAGAAACACACTCTTCACTTCATTTCTTTTGAGACATTACTTCATGTTCAGAATATAAACGAATATGGTTGCAAGAGTTATTCGAAGAAAATAATAACCATAATATAAATAAAACAAGTATTTGGGTAACCCTATAGATCTTTTAAGGTTATCCACTTGCACATTTTACTAAAATCTTTATCACATATTCTGTAGCTTACGAAAAAAAGGTTTATCCATAATTTCGGGCATTGATATTAGCCCATTTTTTTATTTCCCTCCTCCTTTTAACTATTTTAACGTAACTGTTCAGTTGAGACTTTGAGAGAACTGCATGTTCCCACGCGGGACATCGCTCATTACTGATATTTATTTATGTAATGTTTGGTTTTGTATATTTCTTTTATTTCTTGCGTACATAATAAGTATGCGGATTTTAAAGCTTTGCTTGGAAAGGCAACTACAAATTCTGAATGTGTAGTTGTATTATATTGGCTGAGGCAACCGTAATGGTAATTTAATAATACAATATCCGTAGCGTATCAACTTAGTAAGCCAAACATATTAGGCAGACAATTATTTTCAACGTAGTCTATAATTTTGGCGTTCTTTCATATATTTTAGGATTTTTACTCATACTAAATATAATGGTCTTTTAAGCTTCTCACTGGTAACTTCATTAATTATTTCACTTACACTACTAACCAATAATCCATAATTGATAGCCTGTTCAACTATTATGAATCGTTTAACCAGTTCGAGTGAACCATCTGAACTAATTACTCTGTGTCGATACATAGATTTTTTATTATGAAACCAAAGACGAGCAACTGAAAACTACGACGCAGTGCAGTCGACCTTGCGTCCAGGCTCATATGTAAGATACACACGATTACCTGGAAATCGTTCAAGTGTCACTTTACCATAATCTTCATATACTGAAATATCAAACAAAACTACGTGGCATTTCTTTTAGATGAAGCGGATAATATATTTGGAATGTGAGGCGTGTCTGATGACACTTGATGTATCCAAGTCCAGATACATTTAGGTCGGTAGGTCCTAAGCAAGAAAACACTACTAATGCCCGTTTTCACAAACGTTCCCTAAAATTTAAGAGACACTTAAATCACGTTTAAGGGACCACTTAGGGAGATTTCGTTTTCACCAACGTCTAAGTGTCACCTAAGACCCTAAGGGTTACCTAAATTTTAAGGGACGGAAATTCGATCCCTTAGCGCTAAGTGATGTTTATTTTACGAACACATATCGAACATATATTGAATTTGTAGTTAATTAGTTTATATATATATACATATTAAATTGAAGAGATACTTAAGTTTTTGGTAACTTTTGTGGTTAAAGAAACCGGGAAATTAATTAAACGTCAGAAGTTCCTTATCATGATGATGCATTTGTATATATCTGTTAACTTTATTCGTGTATTGTTTTATGCCCTATTTATAGTTTCATATGTTGAGTTGCTATGTGTATGTAAAAAATATAATTAATATTCATTTCTTTCACGGTCCACATCTGAATCTCTCACCTCACTTACGCGAATTCAATGTTAACATATTGAAAGATAAACAATTATTTTTGTCATGTAACACAAAATTGAGTTAAAAAAACGCGCACGTGATATCTAACTTTTTAATAAAGTTAGTTTTTTTTATTTATCTTTACTTTCTAGTATACTATAACTAGAAAAGTAGGCACCTATTACGCAATAAGTAATTACAATAATAGATTATTTCCACATCAAAATTTACTCGACATGTACTAACCGGACCGCAATATATAGGAGGTACATATTTAAAACAGGCCCCCAATAAAACAAGTGATCCTTGCGCCCAAATAATAACTAACAAAGCTTTAAAAAAAACGAACAATATATAGTTTTTTTTTAATTAATATATTTTGGTCGCTCTTTTTATTTTAAAACGGTATTTGTATTGTTTTCATAAAAATATTGCATCTATATCGTTACGAGCACGTCTTTCGCCTGCTTCAATACTGGCTTGACGACAAAAGAGACGCTTAACTAAGTGCTTGCTTAGTAAGTATCCCTTAGCACGGTGAAAACGAAATAAGTTAGGTAGCCGATTTAGGGGACACTTTACCTTAAGGATCCCTTAGTTAGGGGTAAGTTAAGGGAGCGTTGATGAAACCGGGCATAAAACTAATAAACTAAAATAAAATAAAAACTAAAATAAAACTATTATAGTGATTAATTAAACCCACTTGGTCACAACTGAAAATCGGCGCTACAGTTACTTAAAAGGAGGCAGCCAGCACATGCGACTATAATACAACTTTAGATGTGAAGCTTATACACACAATAAAAAAAGTCTAAGCAACATGCGTGATATTACAAATTTTAGCATTTATATTATTTAATTTCTAAGTATTTACACAAACAAAGTGCATAGGTAAGTAAACTTTTTTGTTATTTATGACATACGGGCTGGTTGCAAAAAAAATTTGATTATGTTTTGTTTTTTCATAAAATTCAAATGACTGCGAATTTGTTTGAATTTAAGTGCGTTTTAATTGCTACGTTTAGTCTTGATTTTATAATTTTACCAACCATTTAAATAAAGTTAGCGACAAAATTGAATTGTTAGGTATTCATGAAGCAACGTCATTTAATGGCAGATGAAATGCAAAGAGCTCTAGGGATGTTGCAAGGGGGAAGTAATCAATCTCAGGTATCTCGACATTTTGGCATTCATAGAAGTGTTATTTGTCATCTTTGGCAGCGCTACAATAATACAGGAGAACCCGCTGAACAACATCCAGGCCGTAAAAGGAGTACAACCACTCGGCAAGACCGGTACATACAACTGACTGCAAGACGCCAGCCGATGTTAACCGCTCGAGAGATAAGTTTGACGCTACAATTTTCAAATGGTTTTGATGTAAGTCCTCAAACTGTGCGAAATCGACTGCATGAGTACGGCCTACGAGCTCGACGCCCAATCAGGTGCCCACCGATACGTCACGGGAATCGCGCTCGTCGATATGAATGGTGTAAAGAACGCATAACATGGACCCAGGAACAATGGGATAAAATTATGTTTTCCGATGAGTCGCGATTCGGGTTTAAGCCTGATACAAGAAGGGTGCGAGTGTATCGTCGGCCCGGAAATACTGAAAGGCTCAGGTGCGTACAGGAAGTTCATCCATACAGCGGCTCAAAAGTTATGTTATGGGCGGGTATTATGAAGAGCAGGCGAACTGAGCTCGTTTTTGTAAATGGAAACATAAATGCTGAAAATTACATTGAGGATATTCTCAGACCTTATGTCCCATTTGCACAAACCTTTGGCTCCGATTTTAGGTTAATGCATGACAATGCGCGTTCACATACAGCTCGGCGAACCAGTGAATACTTTGCAACGGAGAACATCCGAGTATTGCCCTGGCCTGCACAATCGCCAGATCTCAACCCCATCGAGCACGCATGGGACCATGCTCCAGAGACGTGTTTTGAAGGACTTGGACGGAGCGACAACAACCCAACAGCTGAAGGATTTGCTACAATTCCATTGGGAGCGAATACCGCAAGATGACATAAACAGTCTCGTTAATTCAATGAATAATCATTGCCGACAAGTTCTGAATAGTAGAGGAGACCATACTTTGTATTAAATTGTTGTATTCTTTCACAATAAATACATTTTCTTTAGAAATTTCATTTTTTTTAAAAAAAGTTTAGTTTCTTATGTATCTTAGTTTTTACAGTATATTCTAATATTGTTCATTTCTGTTATTAAAAGAACTTATAAAGACAACAGCTGTTATTTTTACATCATAGAACCCTAAAGATATTATTTTAAAAATTAAATACAACGTTATAATGTGAAGAACCATCCTAAAATTTAAATTAGTACATGTTGCTTAGACTTTATTGATGATTGTATATAGACGTATAAAAGTAGATATCTATAACATATAAGAGATGAAATCTTACGATTTCGATATCCATTAGATCAGGTATAGTGTGGCACGTCGAAGCGGAGATATGTAGAAAGTGACGCCCACTCGTGGCGAGAGGTCAAACCACGCGGCGCCCACACACCCTCGACTATAAAATACACCATTGTGAAACATCTATACACCCGTCCACGGAGGTGTTCGGCTACCAATTACCTTTGTAATTGATGATTATTGCGAAATAATGCGGAGGTGGGTACTCGAGAGCCTCCATTAGTGATGCGCGGTAGAGATGAGCCGCTCAATTTATCGGTTAATCATTCCAATTGCGTTCGTAGTGGTAATAACGTAAATGTATAGATGTCTAAGTACTTTGCAATACTCAGTGTTACAATTATGTATAATATCGATGTAATTTGTAACTTGTAAAATGTTAAAAAGTATATGTAATTAGGAAAACAAACACAAAAGGATTATTATAGTTCACGCGTTAGAAGTGAAATTTTCAAAAAGAAAACGAAAAAGCATATGTCTCACGCTGTTCTCCAATCCTTTTTTTTTACTTGACTAAGATGTATCGTAGCTGTATGTTTCGTAGATTTACCTGACCTACATTCTCCAATACCCGAAGGCATACGAGACACTATTCCCACTTTACCCGACACCGTGTTTATCCCCACCATTTATCGTCACACGAAAAGTTTGCGGATAAAAATTTCATAACCCTCCTATGATAAGTTTTACTTCAAAAGTTGCAATTTAAATTTTATTGTAATAATTGCAGAAATACCCACAGTATTCGCATTGAAAATGGAAAATCGATAAAGAAACGTATATAAAGAGAACGCACAACACTAGTGCAGTGCTGGGGCGGCGGGTAAGATAAAGTGACAAGTTTGAACGTAGGAATAACAGATTACGGTAACTCGAGACGAGTGACGTCCGGGCGTTATTGATGGGTAAGATTATATACGTGGAGGAATGAAATACACAGTTTAATTATAACGGTGGTTGTACAAATAAGGAGTCGGCTTCCAGTTACCACTTGGTTAGAGCGAGTTTAATTTTTTTTTATGGAACAGATTGTGATCACTGCGGCTCGAGATGAGACAGATTAAGCCCGCGTGGTACACATTAACTTTTAAATTCATATGCATCTCTATCTTTGACACATAATCTGTGAGATTGTAATGCTGAGTTTTATAAGAATATTAAGAGGCTACTTCTAATAGACATTTTGTCGTTATATTTATCAAATACATTAGTAAAGCCAGTTACTGTTCTTTATTGAGCAATTTGTAAAAAAAACGCCGACAGCAACACTGCAAAACATTAATCGTCATTTGGACGCAGCATATTCTGTATTTAGTAGACGATGATCACGTTCATATAAATTCTACAAACAGCCAGTATTAGGCCCTTAATTTTGGTAGATCTGGAATCAACCTTTGTATACATCCAATTTTTCGATCCATATGTGATGTGCCGCGCTATGAAAGAGTTGCTAATATTAAGACGAATGTGCGGTGTAACTCATATAGGTAATAATTAGAATGAGTATATCATAGGAAGTTTGAAACTAAAACCAGTGACAAGGGAAGTTAGCACCTTACGAGCATATTACGAGAATAATGAAATTGACGTAACAAGAAAAGTTTTGGGTATAAAAGTGGATGGATATAGAATTAGAGAAAGAAAAAGGTGTAGATGGATTGAGTGAAAATGTGTGTATTAAAGGAGACATGAAATGACATCTGACATGAAAGAGTAGAAAAGGCAAGCTTGTTGTACCGACTCTAATTACGTGGGATATGGGTAAGAAGAGTATAATGGTGATCTAAGTTAAATAGTGGTGTTAGCCTTACAGTACCACTTTTCAGAGTATATTTACTTAAATATGGGACCACAGAACATTGACTCCAACTGGCAACAAAGTCATTGAACGTATCCATACAAGCCTTGTACGGCGGTCGGGACCTGACCAAATCTGGCTAATTAATCTGTCCCGTACACGGTGCATATTATACGTCATCATGCGACGTGCATCGGGTATACAAAACGGTAAAAGTTACACAATCCAAGATCATATCCGAACCCTGCTTGATGAATCGTGCTTGTCGCGTACCCGAGCCCCTCAGGTCACCCAACTTAATCACATGTTAATGATGGAATAGCCAGAGATTGCTTCATGTACAACGCTATAACGGTTTAAAAAAAAATGAAAACATGATATCGCGTCATGACATGCTAGTAAGCGTGGCCGACTGTATTGCGCTTGCGCGGCTTTGTGAGACTAGCGACGCGTAATACAGCGGCGTGATTACATGTAGTATTGATATTCTGCAGCACATAACATGTTTCATTGATTTATCTATACCAGGGTTTCTTAAACTATATGGTATATGTAGTATGTGGTATAGTATATGGTAGTTTTTGACGTTCATAAGCGCCTTATTAGGGCCTAAACTGAATAAAGAATTTTTGATTTTGATTTTGATTTTATAACTACCCAAACGGGGTCGCGTAGCAAAATTCTGCGGTCGCGAGAGATTTCAATGTTGAAGGTTTTAAAACGAATTCTAAAAATAAATATTAATTTATTGTTTTTTTTTTATATTTGTATGGGGGTCGTCAAGAAACACGCAATCATAAATGGGGACGTGAATGACATAAGTTTAAGAAGCCCTGATCTATATATACTAATATTATAAACTTTGTTTTGTTGAACGCACTAATCTCAAGAACTACTGCTCCGATTTGAAAATTATTTCAGTGTTAGATAGCTCAATTATCGAAGATGATTATAGGCTATATATAATCAGGTTAAGATCAAGAGGAGCGGAGCACCAATGATGAATGTTTCAAAATCGTTTTTATTTCCTATTAGGAGCTTCCGCTGCGTGTTAATTAGCCCGAAGTAACTATTCCACGCGGAAGAAGTCACAGGCAGATGCTACTAGACTTTATATAAATGGATATAATTTTATTGATCTCAGAGCTAATAAATGCGAAAACCAAAGTACTTTTAATAATTGGAATAGGTACACAAATTAAAAAAAAATTAATTCACACCATGATTAATTTAAAAATTCCAAAGAGACGTCGCCAAAAGATCCCCTTAAACTTGACCTCTCCTACCTCTCCCACACCTGGCTTTTGGACATTTTCACTTGGTAATATTTTATTAATTGCTAACCCTATCGAATCTTCCTACTATGTCACAGATTATCTTAGCGAAGTGTGTGTGGGTGGCGGAGGTCGCTATCGTCAAAATATGAAGTAATCTCTGAGACTATTTACACAAACAGAATTCTAATAAAGATAAAGCAAGATACTATATTAAGACAAGTGTGTATTATATTTGTCTTCTTGTATATAAATAGAATAATAAGAGGTCAGTCAGTCGTTCGGTGCGTATATCACATAAAAACTACTAAATACATTTCGATCAAATTTTCATTGGACAATTGGTCCTTATTTTAAAAATATCGCGATATCTCCATTTAGTGTAGAGTTTTAAGAGACCATGGATGTTATAAGCACTAACTAGGTGTTCAGCGATGTGTATTCGCTTGCAGTGGAGAAGTGGGGTAAACGGTGTGATACGCATGCACAGGACAAGGGAGACGAATTCGCCGGTATCAGCTATATATTATGTTGCAAAAAAAAATGCGAAACAAAACGAGACTTGTCCAATAATGATTAAGAAATATGTAAACAAAACCGAAATTTAAATGTAACACAACATCTTAACTGAAATAAACGGTATTATCGTACGATAAATTATTTATTTTATGACCATTTCATGTTTACAGTGTTAAGCTTTTACTAGGTACACAATTTTGACATCATAGAACATCAATTAAAACTCATCACACGTCATTATTTCGACGGTGGAATACCCTATTATATTTCTCATGTATAAAAAAAAATCTAACATATCAAACCGCACATAAAATCAACATCTATACTAATATTATAAAGAGGTAAAGTTTGCGAGTTTGTGACGTTGTGATGTTGTGACGTTATAGGGGGGTAATCTCAGGTACTACTGGTCGTCGTCGTGGCTCTTCTCGCTACTCCTTGTTGTAGGAGAGCGGGGAAACCGCACCAGGGATACCCCTCTGGCGGTGGTGTCTTCTCTGGTCGCTACTCGCGACCAGGTCTAGTTTCTTGAGGAAAACTTTACGTAGTAAGTTGCCTCTATGGCGTTATTATGTTTTGTCTCATTTATTTATGAGCTCCCTCGCTTGTGGTCTATATATAAGCTTCCGTCTCTTTCTCACTGGCCAGTCTAGAGTAGGCCGCTGATCGGGCGGTCTGGCGTGGAGGGGGGCAATCCCTCTCAAGTGTGCGTGGGTGGAGGCGTCCGCCTTACTAAACATTTTCGTGGCTAGACGTCTGACGAATTCATCGATGTTTTCGGCGTGTAGGCTGCGCGCGATAGTTTTGTTACTAACATATCGCGGCGCAGCTACTATTTGTCTTAGCACATTGTTTTGCAGTCTTTGCATTTTTTCCCGTAGCGTGGGCGCGAGGCAGCTATACCACGCGGGGGCGGCGTAAGTAAGTCGGGACCTTATATAGCTCTTGTATATGCCTAGTTTGATGTTTAGGGGCATTCTGGAGCTCAGGATCGTTCTTAGTGCTCTTTTAGCTTGTCTCGCGCGTGACAGGGCCGCATCCACTTGGTGTTTGAACGTGATGTTACTGTCTATGTTGACCCCGAGGTATTTAATTTTGTTTTGCCACTGTATCGCCTCGCCTTGTAGCAGTAGCGGGGGCGGTTGTTGCTTAGACATTCTCGTTAACAGAGCCTGTGTCTTTCCCACGTTTACCGTGAGCCTCCATTTATCGAGCCACTCCGGTAGGGCTTCCAGGGTGGGTTGGAGGAGTGCGGCCGCTCTCTTCCTGTTCACTGACGTACACATATACGCTGTGTCGTCAGCGAATAATGCTAATTCGGCTTTCCCTTCCACGGGTATGTCGTTGGTGTATATGGCGTATAATAAGGGCGAGAGGCAGCTGCCCTGTGGAACGCCTGCATGCAACTGTATTTCGTTCGAGAGACGATCCTCTACTCTGACTACCGCTTTTCTATTTGTTAGAAATGACTTGATGACGGTAAAGAGGCGCTTCTCAATTGTTGTGTCCCTCGCTATCTTGTAAAGTAAGCCTTCGTGCCATACCCGGTCGAATGCCTTTTCCATGTCGAGGAAGACGGCCGCGACGAAGCCCTTTTTGGCGTGGCAACTTATGACGGTGTTAATGACTCTAGTGAGTTGCAGGGTTGTGGAATGATTAGCCCTGAACCCGAACTGCTCTGGTCGTAATTCTATTGTAGGCTTTACTGCATTCAATATCAGTTTTTCAAAAGTTTTTGCCATCGTGTTCAGTAGTGTAATGGGCCTGTAGTTCTGAGGGTCCTGCTTGCTTTTGCCCTGTTTCGGAATCATGATTATTACCCCGTGTTTCCAGTTTTCGGGGTAGTGCCCGGTGCGAAGTACTCCATTATAGAGGCGGGTTAGCGACGCTACCGTTTTGGCCGGCAGATGGCGTAACATCGTGTTTGTTACTTTGTCATGTCCCGGTGCCTTCCTTGGGTTTAATGTTCTCAGAGCCTTCTGGACCATACGAGGCGTGATGAAGTACGCCGGGTTGGTTGCGGCGGTCTCTTGAGAGTAGTTTTCTACGTATTGTACTACTTCTCTCTCGTGTTGTGTGTCCCTTATCGGATTCAGCCTTATTTGCTGCTGTAACGCCTCTGCAAAGACGTTCGCTCTGTCTTGAGCGTCGAAGTATAACCGATTGTGTAGGCGGAGTGGGTGTATCGGGTCTGGTATTTTAGTCAGTGCCTTGCAGAGCTTGTGCGTCGATGGGATACTCTCCCCAATTGAATCGAGGTGTGCTTGCCATGATTGACGTGCGTGGGCGTCAAGCATGGTTTTTACTTCGTCCACTAGTCTGTTTAATTGGGACTTCATCGCTGGGCATCTGGATCGTTGCCACGCCTTCCTGAGCCTCCTTTTCTTGTTGATGAGCTCTCTTATTTTCATTGGTAGGGGTGGCAATTTTCTTCCCGTATCAATCGGCCGGGAAGATTGTTCCGCTGCGGCTCGTATTATGTGTGAGAGTTCGCCGGCGAGCCACTCTACGTCCTGTGCGGCTTCCATACGTCTGGTGGGCGTGTTCTCGTTCAGGATTTCGACATACTTTGCCCAGTCTGTACTTAGTTTGGTGCGCGGGAAGTATGCTCTCACTGGTGTGAGGTTTGTTTCCATTAGGACCGGGCGGTGATCTGATGGGAGGTCTTGTAGCACTGTCAGGCGTGGGGTAGGACTAATGCCAGAGGTTATGGCAATGTCTATCACGTCTTGCGTAGTTGGGCCATAATAGGTAGGCTCGTCTGGGCCTAATATTTCGTAGCCGGCGTCTTCGCTGTGTTGGTAAATCAGCGCTCCTAGTGCGTTAGTTATTGAGGAATTCCAATAGGTATTCTTTGCGTTGAAGTCCCCTGCCAGGATTGTAGGCGTAGGGGACCCCAATATCGCATCAATTTCCTCTGTAAGCTTCGCTGCTGTGTAGTGAGGCGGCCGGTAGATGGCGAAGATCCTCAGATCTCTCCCCGCTATGTTGATCAAAACGCCCAGAGCGTAGAGCGATCTGTATTCAGCATAGGGTATGCTCTGGTGCACCAATGACCTTTTGACCATAACCGCCAGTCCTCTATATGAGATTCCCTCCGGCGTCTTTTCGTCCTTTCTATAGACAAAGTAGTTAGGAATTTTGTAGGAGATTCTCGGGGCCAAATGCGTCTCGGATATTAACATGATGTCGATGTCGTGCTCCCTAAGGAAGGTGTCTACAAGCCTCTTTTTATCTTTTAACGTCTGGGCATTCCAGAACACTATTTTAAGAGGCTTACTATCCATAGCGATGTTTCAGTTTTAGCATGTCTCCTAATATAAGCTTGCTCTTCACTTTATCGCTTTTGTGTGTCTCTATAAGTGCCTTGAATGTGTTTAAGGCGATCGAGGCACATTCATCGTCTGATTCCCTTAGAGCGGTGGCGGCTCCCCTCTTGGGTTTTTGTCGCTGTCTTTGTGTGGTCTTCTTTGTGTTTTTGGCATCATTTGCCGGGGCCATTAGTGAGGCCTGAGCAGTCTCCTCTACTACATTTTGTGGTATACCTCCGTCTTGGTATCTCTTCTGTGGCTTTGTTGCTTTGTGTATAGCCACCGTGGACGCGCGTTTGTTGCGGGCCTCACGGCGGTATACAGGGCATGAGGTGTAATTAGCCGGGTGTGGGCCCCCGCAGTTTGCGCAGGTGGGCTGCTGGTCTCTCGGTCTGTCGCAATCCCGCGC
>JACEII010000065.1:2951823-3078883 GCA_014332785.1 Antheraea mylitta | reverse complement strand
GTGCGAGTGGTCAGTGGTGTGATAGTGATCATCCGACGGCCCTCAGGGGGGCCCTGGTCATTACTACCGCTAGGCGTAGTAGCCATAGCGACGAAGGCGTCGCGGTTCAGCTCACCGCCGAGGCTGCGCGACGAACGTTGTGCTCGAGAGGTAAGGTAGCTCGACTGCACAGCGTACGCGTATACGACCGCTCGCGACGGCAGCGAGAGCGTTCTTACTACTACTGGTCCGATTTGAATAATTCTTTCAATGTTATATAGGTCATTCATCGAGAATGGTTATAGGCTATATATCATCAGGGTAAGACCAATAGGAGCGAAGCAGAGATGAAAAATGTTTCAAAATCGGGATGTTTATTACTTTTGAGAACTGCTGCGTTTTCGTGTTAGTGTATCTATTCCACGGGAACGAAGTCGCGGGTAGAGGCTAGTAATCAATATACAGTAACGAATCACTAGTCAAAATCAAAGTTTATCAAAAAAAACAAGCTTCTGCCCGCCATTTCGTCCGCGTGGAATAGATTCTTTTGGCTAACACTAACACGCAGCGGAAGCACTCAAAAGGAAAACGAAACCGCATTTTAAAACATTCTTCATTGTTGCTACGCTCCTATCGGTCTTGGCGTGAATATATATAGCCTATAGCATTCCTCGATAAGTGAGTTATCAAACACTGAGTGAAATTTTCAAATCGGACCAACTAGTCGCTAAGATTAACTCATTCAACCAAACAAACAATCCACCTTTATAATATTAACTACAGATAAACCAATTTACTTGAAAAAATACGTATCCTATAATATCCATCTTGTTATCAAAAACGGGTATTCAATAATTAAAAAAAAAACGCCATCTCAGAGCACTATTGACGATAAGGAGGGTTAAACTCGCAATTAACCCCCGCAGACCGCGGATAAACTACTCTTTAGGGACAAACGAATGTATTGATGATGTACGTTGGAATATATATATGTCAGGACGTTATCTCATACACGAGTGTAGTTTGTTTCAACTCGTGTAAGCAATTAATTTATTTTTAGTTTTGTCGTATGTTTATTAAGCAACTTTCTTGGAATAGCGAGTATAATCGTGTCAACGATAGCATTGTATCAAACTTGTATAATAAATTAATTAAACAGCTTCTTACGCGGTAACTTTGACATTTTTCTTTGAATTATTAATTAACCAGGAACTTATTACTCCGTCTGCGGCGTTTATTATATCAATTGTTCTGTTGTATTTCAAAGGGATTAATTAATTCGGTAGCGTTTTCGACGAAAAGGCTTGATTTTTTCCGACACTTCCAACATTTATCTCTATATTTCAATAAATTTACAAAAAGTCCTATCAGATTATATACCTAAATCTTCCCAATGAATCAATCTATCTACTAATGAAAACCGCATGAAAATCTACTCTGTAGTGAGTTTATCGCGAAAAAACAGACAGACAGACAGACGCGTTGGAGGAATTTATTCTATAATATGTAATTATTCGGTAGTGATAATTACTCGTCTACAATAACTTTTAAAAGACCGAACTAATTTTAATGAAATAACGACTACATGGTGCTAAGATATGCTTTATGATTTCCTTGAAAAGGTTTTATTATAAACGCAGTACTTAAGCAGTGATGCATATTCGTACAAACATACAAAAAGACATCTAAAATCGATTGACATGTATTTTATTACCTATCCATAGAAACCAGCAAAAATGTTTGTACAAAAATCTCAAAGTACAGACACGCGAGATTTAAATTCTTGTTATATGTTAAAGAGACAAAAATGAATTTAAGAATATCAATTAACGAGCAGTTATAATAAGTATTAGTTGATATATACTATATTAAAATTAGCCGGTCATCTCGTTTGTTACCAATAAAATTATTATATAGTATTACACCATAATAATATCACAGAAGAATATTAAGAGTTAGATGCGCGACGACTTCACGGCGTGGTGCAGTACGGCGGCGCTCCGGAATCATGGATTCTTCCCTGCATGTTGTTAATTTATTGACATTTTATCAAGTTCTGATTATCATATTTATTGATACAGAAACTAAAACCATTTCCTAATAGTTTCACTCGTGTGTGGGTATACAAATTACTATTACATTAATGTATTTTAAACATGAAACGATGATGGTGCCGTCGTAACACGTTTCGATACTACAGTTCGCTTTAAACTTTTTCGACAGTTTTCAAAATAGTTCCCAGAACACAAATATAGGTATAAACACGTATCTATCTATCTAATACCTTTAAACGAGCAATTCTTGTATATTTTTATTTTATATTTGCATACATTCAGGATCTCGAAAACGGCATTATCTATTTCCGTGAAACTTAATATGTAGGTCGTTTCGGGGACGATAAATCGATCTAGCTAGATTTTATTAATAGAGAACTTTTTTAAACTAAGTTTTTAGGCAATGAATAAATATAGCTAGAATACGAAGTTAAATTTCGCCACCGCTTTCAAAACAAAAATAGCTCAGATGGAAATCGGTTGCTTCGAGAATCCATGTAATCCCAGTTCGAATCCGAGTTACGGCAGAAGAGATATATATATTTTTTTTTTGTGAAAAAATGTGTAATTTTATAAGACAAACCTAATAGTTTATTTTAATTCAAAAATGTTTTTTAAAGAACCGAGCTAAGCTCGGTCGCTAGGTACTTATCATTACATTATAAGAACAAAGTCCTCTGCCACGTCTATTTGCCTGTTCGCGATAAACTCAAAAACTATTGAACGGCTTCTCATGGTTTTCACCAGTAGATAAGAGTGATTCACGAGGAAGGTTTAGGTATATAATTCGTCTATATTTTTTTAATTATCAGGGCTGGACAACGTCCGCCGGACACGTTAGTCTATACATATTATGAGAATGTAAATCTATCGTGTGAGTACTTTTAGATTCTTGTAAAAAAATGTTACAGCTGTCTAGGAATAAGTAATTAAATATACATTTCAATAATTGTTAGAAAAGTCTCTCTGTCTGTTTGTACTAAATATACAGAAAATATAACTAAAAATACTGTGTTCACAATAAAATCTCACCAAGCCAAAATGATAAAGCATATCTTTGAGTAACATGTAGGCTTTGTTTCATTAAAATCAATGTGGTCTATCAAAAGATATTCTAATTTTGATGACTACGCGACTTAAGAAAGTAATGAAGATAAGAAAAGATACATTAAAATCACTTTATTAGTCACTGATTTTTTTTTACATTAAGTTCGACGCGGTCGATGTCGCGGGCACTGCTAGTAATAAATACAATCATTCGGATGATACGCATATTGGATCTTGTCTGTCTTGTCAAGCGACTTTCACTTTGCCCCTACTCTGTGGCCGGCTGTAATACGACACGCAATAGATGGCGGACAGAATTTGAGACGATGGAAAAAAAGCTTCCATTTAAAAAGGTTACACTGATTTACCGCAATTGACGAATTAAAATCTTCCACGTTCAAGCAAAAAATCATACGTTTTTTAATATACTTTGGAAGATTACACCAAAATTAACCACTATGATTCATAAACAATTGGCATTCTGGAAAACTTTTCCTATAGCTAATCTGCAACCGAAATGCAAAAAGCGAGCGATGACTTCACCAAACCTACATAAGGCCAAACAATAATTCATCGGAAAACGACAAGCTCCGTCGCTAATTGAAATGATCACTCTATAAATACATAATAAGGCAAACGTATGTACGTCATTCCTGGTTTTAAGCTCACTAAGACCAATAACAGTTTTTTAGGTAATACCGTTAGGTTCTATAACAAAGTCTCAAAGAACATATAGTCCGGTGAAGATGTTAAGACCTTGCTAGGTCAATAGCGTAGTCAGATCGAAAATCTCAAAGAACATTACCGATTCGCCAGATAGTGAGCTCAAGCACCCATATCAAGAGGGTTTTAATGTGTACAGGCTGTGTATAGTGTTATTATACGAGGTCTGAAATTGACGCCAATTGATGTGCAAACACCAAAAACGAATGTTTGTAAAAATATATATATCGTACAAAGATAAACCAGATCGAGTTTCCTGCCAGTTCTTCTAGATGAGTGGGTTGCTAGTCCGAACCGGTGATAGCGTTGTCGGTCATAAATGCTTTCTCAGGGCCTACATTGAAAAAAGTGTTTTGATTTTTCAAAATCTACAGTTAACTAAAACAACCTAACAAAAATGAAAGAAAACGATTACACACACATAGGAATTGCATAACTAAGAAAACACTATTTAACTTATTTTTAAAGTGAGATTCCTTATGGTACTGTAGGGAAAAAATATGTTACTTTTTACGAGGTAAACGTAATATCCATCTTACCTTGTATCTGTGTGTATGTGTAAATGTCTACCTGGGTCTAGTAGTATACATAAATGAGGAAATATATAATTGAGTATTTATACTACACGACTTCGTTATAAATATATATCTATATATAATATAATACATATAAGCCACATAAGTTTAAGTTCTTTAGCGTGTACACACTGATATACGAAATGTTTTTTTTATCTTTCATTTCTTGCTAATATTTGCTTTAAAAGTTAAGTTGTAATTTTTATACACAAAAGAAACTTTTGAGATGTCTACATAACACATGATTCTCAGAATTTTAGTAGTGGTAGAGCCACGCTGAAGCTATTATTGGTTTCAGCCTGAATGGGTCGGCTCGTCCGGGGTAGCACCACCCTCTCACAGAAAACCGACGTGAAGTAACAGTGCTTACATTGTTTCGTTTCGTTCGGTGAGTGAGAGCGCCGGAGACCCGGCTCCCCTCCCCTTCCTTCTCCTCTTCCTTCCCCTCCCCCTTTCTTTCCATTCCCACAAACACAGGCTGGCAACGCACTTGCGACTCCTCGGGTTCCTAGTATCTATGGACGGCGGTGATCGCTTAACAACAGGTGACCCGCATATTCGTTTGCCTCCTATATGACATAAAAAAAAAAGAATTATATACATTTAATACATCTGATTCATTTCAGTCCTCACCAAAGTCAGTCACAAATGACTGCTTAAAAACAATAAGAAGAAAATTCTATGAGCGTTGTCTGAAGAATATTGATCCCTTAAGAGTTAGGAGATATTACTTTCTCCGACAAATGGTGAACATATTAAATAATTGTTACCCGTTAAGAAATCATCTGATAAATCTCAGTACTAATTAACGAAACGTTAAGGGGAAACCGGTCAACGTAATCTCTATCAGCTATAATGATAGTTTTCGAAAACGATGAATGGGCCTATGGAGAGTTGCTCAACTTATATGCAAATAGGCGTCCATTGATGCAAGCCACCATTGAATATAACGGTTCACCAGACGAGTCTGCCGTGGCCGCGTTGCTGTTGTTGCCGACGCTGTTTAATAACTTAAAAAAAAAAACTAGTTCCGCGCGCAACCGTTTCTCAAAGCGGTATCATCATTGTTATTTGTCACACAGGTGTTCGACAGAAATACCTGTTTTGTACGGATATATAGTCATAAATTTGTGAACGATAATAAAGTTACATATTAAATACCCACGGATATTATATTACCAGATATAATCAATGGAAAAAAACATTTATTAAGATAAAAAACGATCGAGACAATGAATTAAGAAAATTTAAAAGAGAGTAAAATTTACACAGATTTTTTTTTTCGAAACTGACTACGCTATTGACCTAGCAAGGTCTTAACAGCTTCACCGAACTACTAATGCGAGCACTTAAGGCACTCGGCCGACTTTACCTGGGCAACTAGCTCAAGGGTGCACGGCACACCTCGGCTTGGCTGTAGCCTGTTACATGCAACTCGCGACCTATCTTAGCTAACTATTTATATATGTTTGAGTTGTTGAGACGCATATGTGTACCAAGCATACACGCCTCAACAACTCCTCCATATATTTATTATCGGAAAATTCAGAGTTTTTCAGTTCGATAAGGAAAAAAAAAAGTAAACCCTTCCACTTTCATGTGTTAGCGTGTAGTCGTGCACGTGTGTGGGGGTGATCGTGGAGTGTTGTAGCAGCGATATGTATTTGTGTGTCACCGTATCGCGCAAGCAACGCACTCAAGGGCTCCCTACCGAGGGATCGACGAATCTAGGCTTGAGCCGCTGCGGTGGGAGGCCTAATCGGGTGTAAAATTAGCAAATCTCATTAGAGATGAAAGTATATAGAGCTTCTTATAGAGGTCAGCTCAGATAGGTTGCGAATTGCATGTATCAGGCAACAGCCCAAGCTGAGGTGTGCCGTGCACCCTTGAACCAGTTGCTCAAATAAAATCGTCTGAGTGCCGCAAGCGCTCGCCTTAGTAGTTCGGTGAAGCTGTTAAGACCTTGCTGGGTTAATAGCGCAGTCATTTCGAATAAAATAAACGTATTACCAAAGCGGCACAAGCACAATGTACATACACATTGTATCAAAATTATACAAATATATAATTACGGTAATTTTGAAACGTAAATATGATAGATTTCCAAACGGGTCGCTGGTTCACAAAGACATAAAAACTATTAACTTACAGTTATAGACATTGCGTAAATGATGGAATCGTAATCAACGTTAGTTATTAGTAATTGTCAACCGTACGTTTATTCTATTAATTGCGATAAAGCGAAAGCTTGTTTTAATTTAATGACTAAATTATTAAGCACGAAGAATACGCAGACTTACTTGATTCCTAAATTTCTATCAACTTAATTTTTTTTTTTACGCTATTGACCCAGCAAGGTCTTAACAGCTTCACCGGACTACTAAGGCGAGCGCTTGAGGCACTCAGCCGATTTTATTTTGGCAACCAGCTCAAGGGTGCACGGCACACCTCGGCTTGGCTGTTGCCTGTTGCATGCAAAATCGCGACCTATCTTAGATAACCTAGCTAACTATTCATATATGTATGAGTGGTTGAAACGTATATGTGTACCAAGCATACACGCCTCAACAACTCCTCCATATATCTATTATCGGAAAATTGAGTTTTTCAGTTCGATAAGGGAAAAAAAAAAGTAAATCCTTCCACTTTCATGTGTAAGCGTGTAGGCGTGCACGTGTTTGGGGGTGATCGTGTAGTGTTGTAGCGGTGATGTATATTTGTGTGTCACCGTATCGCGCAAGCACGCACTCAAGGGCTCCTTACCGGGGATCGAACCTAGTCTTGAGCCGCTGCCGTGGGAGGCCTAATCGGGTCAACTAAAAGACTACAACAAATGAAAGAACATTATTTTACACTAGCAGCGCCCGTGACTTCGTCCGCATGGAACCTAATTTAAATAAACAGTGACTAATTCAATCAACTGAATGTATTTAGTCCATTTACCACTTATGTATTTACTCTCGTACTTAAAACGCATCGTCATTAAAATTACAATAACTTACGATAGAGTTAACCTATTTTAATGAAACCAAGACTAGAATTTACTCGAGGATATGCTTTATGATTCTCTTGGTGAGGTTTTATCGTGAACGCAGTAAGTTAGTAATGACGTGCGTTCGAACAAACATACAGAAAGAGTCAGAAATGTATTTTATAACTTATTCCTAGACACCAACTTATTTCACGAAAATTCAAGTAATTATTTATAGATAGAAAGTCTCAATTTCATGAATTTGTTTTAACTTACTTTATGACTGTTCTATATTGTTGAATCTCTTTCATTATATATTGTGGCTTTAAAAAAAAACTCGTTTTGAATATTCGTGACCTGTTGTTAGTTTTCGGACAAGTCTCGACGCGACTCTAGTTCGTTGAAACTTTCTTTTAATTTAATTCACAGACTCTAATCATCGTTATTATGCAAAACTACGTATAAAAATTTGCAAGAAAAAGGATGATATACCGTTTCAAGTATCGAGTTTTAATTACACCGGATGGATGCATGAATACAGTAGTTAATAAGAATTTATATTCTAATCAAGAGCGATTCTACGAACATGTTTATAAGCTAATAGAATAACTATTACCTAGCAGTTTCAAGAAATTAAATCTACTATACGCGTTGTATGAAACAACTTTCATTCGTTGGTGGTATATAGAATTTTTTTAATATTCAACCCTGTATAAGAATAAATAAGACTGAATATTGCATAACGATTGGTAATCTCTAAAATTAGAGACAAGATAAGGAAATCTCTATTATGTACGTCTATTAATCTAAATTTATTGTTTTTTAAGACCGGCTTTAAATGGTGTTTGATAAGGGAACTTAAATTTGAATACAGTTATACGATTTTAAAGAGAACATACGAGAGATTCGTTTATTATATAATATTATACACTATATAATATAATAGAAACGTAATATTACTGTATATATATGATAAAAACTATTTTGGAGACATGATAGAAGTCGTTTTTTTTTTTTTCAGGGATAATTACAGAAACGGCTGAATGGAGTTTGAAGAGACTTTTACGACAAGATAGAAATCTTTTCAGACCTTAATTTAGGCCACAATTTATTTATTTTATGGGTGCCCGTTCAAATATTACGTAAGAAGAACTTTTGTAATTACTGACAGCTTCCTCCCCACCATCAGTAAAAGTAAGCAATGCTCGTATCCCCCTCGCATGCTTACGTTAACACTCATATATATATAAATATTTTTTAAATCTCTTTTTAGTTTCTTTACTGATACATGGCCAGTAGTTAACAAGTCTAAAAATAAGGAATTTATAATCTATATACGAATTAATTGATTGCGGTTCGTAGTTACTGCGATGGTAGTCTAGTAAATAAGGTCGCGCTCTTCATATATCAGACCTACACCTCCAGATTCCGTGTTCTTTATGTCATCAAAAATTACCAAATCAAATACTCTCCCGCCACCCGTTAGTTCTTAAGTAATACCCCTAGAGGATGGACAGTGATAACAAAATTTTTGAGAGGTAGTTCATTATCAGTAAAACGTCTACAGCAGTGATGGGCAAATTAAGGCCCGTGGGCCAACTTTGGTCCGCGGAAGCATTTAATCCGTTCCGCCGAGGAGCCATCCATCCTAAATATTACAATTCCATATGTTTCACATGCTTAACGAGGCGTAAAAAGGTATTTTGTTTATTAAAAACATTAATACAAAATGCATTTTTTCTATAATTCTGGCCCTCCTTTAGAATTTCTTAAATTTTGTGGACCGCCATCAAAAAAGTTAGCCCAACACTGGTCTGCAGGAAATAAGTAAAGAAAAAAAAAAACAGAAGAAATAAACCCGTGGTTCCTATATAACAAGTTTTACAAGAATAAAGTAGCGAGCTTAGACTAGTTTAAAAAGCGGAGTTAACGTTATGACCTCTTTCCACATATTAGGTAATTATAAAGTTGAACAGGAAACACTTTGGAAAATGAATGTGGGCCGGCTCTTCCGGGTGGTGTTTATTTCGTAAACGACACACCAAAATACATTGATGCTTATTTGTTTTGCGACAATATGTAGTGATTGTTTTAATAAAAAAAACTCCAGTGATAGCTATTAGGTATGGCCTTTACAGATATGACTGTTATTTTTATCACACATCTCTCTGTTTACCTTGTACTTAAAAGAATAAATATCAACTAAGAGTTAAATCTCGTCGAAGAATTTATAAATCCTTAATATTATGACTGTATTTTAACTTAATTTTTCCTTTCCTTAGTTACTTTTTAACTTAATTCCAAGAAGAAGTCATTGATCGTCTAAATTATACTACAGTTTACGTACTAAAATCGAAAGGTAACGAAAAGAATAATAAACTATACTTATAAGATTGAATTAAAAACAAAGCTATTAATAATGACGTAGAATAAAGTGTAAATCGTGCAAATGAAACGAAATCTTATGGACATTACCGATGGTGATTATGTAGAAATAACGACATGAACAATATTTTAAGTTTTTTTTTGAAATAATGACAACGTTAAAAGATAATCATTACGCTAAGAACGTTATCTATATATCATTACGCTAAGATCAATAGCAGCGGAGCACCAATGAAGAATGTTCTAAAATCGTTTTTTTTATTTCTTTTGAGAGCATCCCTTGCGTGTTAGTCAGCCCAAAGTAACTATTCCACGCGGACGAAGTCGCGGCCATAAGTTAGTAGTAAATGGTGATACCATAGATCTAATAATACCTTTCGGATGCCTGGATTTCTCCAAAGCACTTGATATTAATTGTTACATTTGATTTATCAATTATTTTAATATCGAGTTTCATCAAAGACCAATAAGGAGAGCGTCCATTAATTACGTGAGGGTTCAAGCTAAATCTCACCAAATCTTACGGGAGAGTACGGGAGAGAGGGGATTTCGGTAAATATCGCGTAATTTTTTTTCTGCCCTTTTTTAATAGTGTAAATTGTAAGAAACTCTGATTAATTTAAAGTGAAACATGTTCTAGACTAAAATATGCCGAAATGTGGCACACTTTTGCTATGTATTAAAATTTATGAATACATGTCAAATTATTTAGTTTGTTATATCGAAATGTAATAATAGTAAACGAATAAAAATAATAAAGGAAATTGAATTTTTTTTTATAAATAAAAGTCAAATACATATGTTAAAAGATCTCACATGAGATTACAGAGTAGGGGAAGCAGTCGAGATAAATTTCAAGACATTTCAACAGGGAGGGGAGTCAAGAATTCTCAAAAATGCCTCACGAAATTAATGAACGACCCGAATAAGTTTTTGTAAGAAAAAGTACACAGTATCCATCGTCACCGAGTATTCATTTCATAATATTAATAATAGGACTGTTGTAAATTAATGTTTTTGCAATAATATGAAATCAATATGTCGTCGTCAGCAGGGCAGGGGTCACACGCTCGTCCTCTCTCTCTCGCTCGTTCGCACATGAGAGAGCGCAGTTTCCGGCCGCGTCTGTCTGTGAATGGAATTACGTATGTTTACTACACTGCACACCGGCCGCCTCGGAGCTGTCGTCCGTTTCTGTCCGAGTGACGTCATCATTTAAAGCTGCACCTACATATAATATAAACAAGAGATTTCCACGAGTGAACCGCATTGAAGACTATATTCGCGATGACCTCTTTGTCCCTGTGTTTATTTCTGTATTCGATATATAACTAGCCACGTTTGAGAGTCAATTCATGCGAGAAAGCTCCACGAGTTCATGTCATATTTTGTTATTTGACTAGTTCAGTTCTGGACATCGATTACTAAGATAACTTAACGCCAGTTTATCAGAGACGCCTCGATTATTACGACAAAATTAACAAATTAACATAGCAATTAATATAATGGTTAAGAAATCATATCCTGTTCATATATATAGTCGTAAAAATCTTTCGCAACATCCCAAGATATGTATTTTTAAAGCAATAACATGTTCAGACACTACATGACCTGGCTAAGACATATGTTGAAACATACAATAAGCCCGAGTTTTTGGTAAAGGAAAATTTTTAATCTCGCCTAAAGTAAATTATCTAGCAGCGCTTATCCATGTGTTTCGGTAGGTAAACGTGAGAGCAAATGCGAGTCTTAATGCATAATGCATAGAATGGATCAATTTGTGAAAGATGGTGACGTATGGGAATGACGTCTCTCTCTGTATATCCACCAAAAACGAATGTAATTGTATATGTCTATAAAAATATATTATGCTATTTTATGCATAAAACCTAACACTATTACCTAAACCTGTTAGACCTCGTCCATAAAATTGAAGTAATAAAAGTTTAATAAACAAAATGTATTGATAATATTTAATTAAAATAATCCAGAAGTGGTCGGACCGAGCTGAACACGATCGGACGCGAGAGTTACACCGTATGTGAATCTTCAAGATAATAAATCATTTTAAATTGGCACAATGCTTTCCTTTACAGACTTACAAGCTGTACGTATCTCGTGTCTGGTTAACGCGTAAATTCGACACGATTACACAACATATGTATGACGTTTTTATGCCTCACAAAAATTAGTTATTAGCCCAGATTTAAAGCTTTATTGAAAGTGTGAAGAGTAAAGAGTCATATGGAATAACAAAGAGAAACGTACAGATTCCTTTATTATGGATTACCATTATATCAATATCCTAAATCTATTTAGGATCTATATTCAAAATATGTCACTTATAACTAATAATCGGTGCATGCATCCTAACTAATATTATAAATGTGAATGTGTGTTTGGTTAAATATATATTAATAAATGCGAAACCGCGAGTAAAAGCTAGTTATGAACACATATAACGTTTACACCTATTTTAATGAAAGCGGTTTGTATTTCCACGTAACCTCATTATTGAAGTTGTTTTCTTTTGTATTCGAAGACTACAAACTTATGTAGTGTGGCATATGGCTCAAAATTGTAAATACGGCTTACCTAGAACATAATAGTTTAGTAGTACTGTCGTAGTAGAACTGTCAGCGCAATGTTGTTGTGATAATAGATATAATGTACTCAAATAACCAAAGAAAGTATTTAAAAAAGAATAATCTAATGCAAGGCAAACAGATAAACTATGATCATAAAATATCAATAATAAATGTTTAATTGTGAATAAAAAACAATAACAGAATTCAATCAGACATCGAAACGCGCAAATTGATTGCAAATGTATCCAGGAGGCATACTGATATCTAATTATATATATAATTCTAAAGTTTATCTACTTACGAATGCTTCTAATGAAGGTAACAACAATTACAACGGACACAAAATTCTCATACATTTTAAATGAATCAATTTAAAAACACATCAATTTTTCAGAATCCAAATTAGTCTCAAAGAACTGTGAAATTCTGAATAATTTATTAATAAAACATTGTCGAAATTAATTTGCAATCCATCTGTTGAAATAAAAAAACGTATTCACTTATGTTAATATGTTATACGGTTTATAATAAATTAATTTTAAGTAAATATGTTATCGATTTAATTTCCAGAATATTCGAGAACATATTAGTTTTGCTTAATATTGAATATGTAAAAATTAAATAAATTCGAATGATCGTAGTCATTTATTTTTTATATTTATAGTGAAAAATGTGTATTTCACTTTAAAAATAAGCTAAATCTAATTTAGCCGTTCCTAATATTTAACGTAATTTTTTAAGATCTTCGAATTCTGTACGTGTAAAATATGAAGTTAATAAAAAATACAAAAAGCCTTATGAATGGCAAAATTATAAATTCTTAGTGTAAAAAAACTGTACATCTTAAAAAAAACTTGGATTTAGCTCATTTTAAAATGTTAGGACACAACTAAGTTTACTTCGATTCGCAGAAGCTCCCATAAAATCAGTAACGCTCGAACTGTGTTCAAAGCAACTAAGTTGCTTCGGGACCGTATTACGGGCAACATTTATTAGCTGCAATGATAGGAAGAATAAATTATTTATAGATAAATGTTAACTGCTTCCGAGATAAATAATTTAGTGCTTATGCTCAGACGTAGACGCCGTAAATCACACCGAGTTTCCTTTACCATTCGTTGTATAATCAAGTTTTCTGTTTGCTTTACTATTTCATTCGTTAACACAACATTGGTAGACACTAGTTTTGTATCTCTACAAATCTGTGAAAGTAGCTCTCCGAATACGGTGAAATCTATATAAATTACTATTTATTTAGACTTATGTTGTTCACTGAACGAGAATTATTCAAAATCAAAAATAGTTTATTTAGGCCCCGAGAAGGGATACAGAACATCAAAACCTACCATCAAATCTGATGGTTTGACAAAGATATAATTTGCCAACAAGTCGAGATTAGACTATTTACAATAATATGACACAATACATAAATGGGTCAGAGATCCTAAGAGGCCATTGTAAAAAAGAGAGAAATTGGAATACACGTATTTTATTTGAGTGCGAGTATTTGGAACCCAGTACATAATTTTAATTGCCAATTTATTGGAACCAGATTTAGTTTATTCTTATTTTGACGTCCAGGGTCATAAGTGTACACAAAAAAACTACCACATACTTTGTAGGTTTTAGTGTTCGACCACAATCTCACCCGATGTGAAATAACGATACGGTCTAAAATGGTAAACATTCTACCAGCATAGACATTGCCTCACTGAGTGTGTTCTACCGTCTGTATCATGGTCAGTGTTCGAAGACTTATTCAATTTTATACCTTCCTCTCTTATTCATAACCGCACCATGCGCGCTGGTCTTTACAGCAGCCACAGTTTTACGGGAAATCCTATCTGGGCACGAACTAAAAAGTTCGTAAAGTCTTATCTTTACAGTACCGTGAAGCAGTGGAACAATCTCCCGGCCAGTGTGTTCCCTCCTTCCTATGACATGGGGTCCGTCAAGCGCTATGTGAAGAGACACTTACGCAGACCGGCATGACAGCGGTGACCGGCGATGGATAGTATATCTCTCGGTGGTCGCCACTGTTTTTGTATTGTACTGTGCTTACCATCAAGCATAGTGTAGTCATTTCGCCGTGCTACAATTAAAAAAACATGCTAGACCTAGAGGGGCTGGCTCTCAAATGCAGCTGTGGGAACACACCCTAAGCTTCTTAGCGACACATTTTCTACTTGAGGTTGGTAGTTACACAAGTAGCCTTAAAAAGTCCTACCAACCATGCTATGGTTTAATTACGATGTTTTCCTCCGAAACTCCGACTTATTTACAAGAATTCGAAACTTAGTCGATTATCTGAACACGCAGACCACTGACGATCATCGCGGCACTTTAATATCAAGGTGGAGTGCCCAATGATTAGATATGTAGAATCTCACAGTCTGCAAAGTTTAATTAGTTATCTATATCCGCCGTCGCGGGGCCGTGTTCTGTGGCCAATCGGGAACGGATGTTACCATCTTATGCTACTACACGGTGGATGTTGTTGCTGACAGCTGCTGTCATCCACCCATCACGTGTGATCAAGACGGAGGTTAATTTCCTACAGAGTCAAAACTGACCGTGGGATAGTAGCGGTATTTAATCGATCCGAATTCATTAAGACCCGTTCTCTCACACTCGCCATGCGAAACGTAGACCGCCGTCGTCGTAATTTAAATGCTGGTCTGGTAACGTTATGCGAAATGTTAATTTTATATCGATGATTGTTCGTAATTTAAACGATTATGCACACTTCATATATATCTATAGTTACCTTGATTTCGATATACTTTTTAACAAGGTAAATACAATGTTTACTTAAAACTGAAAGGTCAAATTTACGATGTGCCTTCCTTTAAATTTATAATAAGAATATACTTATAAGTATATATTCTATTGTGGTTTAGACGTCAAGCAAAATTTCAAACAGTGGATGTTTCCACTTTTTGTTAACACATAGTTCTAACAACTTAAAAATGTATTGTAAAATTTCAAACAGTGAAAAGAACATTTGGTCAACAGATACACATTTAACAACTTGCAGATATACTACAGGCAGTATCAGAGAATAGCAACAGGTAATGTTTGTGATTAATGTTATATTAGTAGCGCAGTTTACGAAACCAAATAACGTGATTAATGTTTCCTACTAAATTATATGAATCTCATTACAAGTAATAACGATAGCGTCATGTAATTACAGGTCGACTAGTAATAGGATAACTTTCAATTTTCCTGTTATGATACATATTACGTTTACTACATCACACTTTAACCTCGTAATGAAGAGATTGGTGACTAAAACAAACTTTAACTACGAACAGTAAACTTTATTGTAGTAATACTAGCTGATATCCGCGACTTCGTTTTCGTTTATTATCTCAGTGGTTTTGTATGAGATATCAAAGGGTTGCAACGAAAGCTCCCAACCGGGTTGACTTTTCCCGACATTTCCAACAATTACCACCTTAACCTTCTTCGTGAATCACTCTATGTATAAACGAAAACCGCATTAAAAATTAATTCAATAGTTTTTGAATTCATCACGAACAGACAGACGCGGCGGAGGACTTTGTTTTACAATATGTAGTTATGACATAATAATGTCATTGTTCTTGATAGTAAGCATAAGTGATGACTAAAACATCGTCGGTCGATACCTGGTCGTCGTCTTTCAAGCGTCTTACCAGCCTGAATAGAACTTGGCTAATCCTAAAAAATTAACAACAAATGAAACTGTGATAGGTTCAACCAAATGGGATACAAATCCCCATCAACCTGTTTGAGTACTGGACAGTGGACGTACATCATGGAACGCTGGGAATGTGAGCGACGGTAATGTTTGAAATTAACACCCCTCACTGTACGAATGTCACAAACGAATATAACTATCATCAAGCCCGATCGAGTTACTTGTCGGTTCTTTTCGACGACTGGATTGTTTTGTCCTAGCCGGTGGTAGTTTAGTCGTTCATAAGCGCCTTCTCAGTGTCTAAATTCCGTAAAGGATTTTTTAACGCGATATGCCTAAACTTCTCAATATAGCGGGCGCGCTACACAAGGTGGTGATTATCCAGTCTGACACAATTGTTGTGTTTCACCCAACACAATAGTTATCAAACTCTCTTGCTAGAGAACATAACTTTGTCAATCGAACCTATTTCCTAATATCCATACTTCGGTCTACAACAATCCTTTAGCATTGAGTCATTGTGTTGCAATTTTCGTAAGCTTCTTCTATGTGTCGCAAAAGTATAACAAAAAATTCAATGCAGAATAAAACAAAATGGTATCGACGTTTGGGCACGTTCATTCCAAGGAACCTAAAACTAAACTCGAGGTTAACAAATCTATTTAAGACTTTCTCGAAATTAACACTCAATGATTCAATGACTGTATCGTTATTTATAAAATACTAAATGATTCCCGCGACTTCATATGCGTCATTTATTAGATCAATTGTTTTGTTATATCTCAGGATTGACACATCCGACACTTATCGTCATATTTCAAGCAATACACAAAAAATCTTGAAAATGATATACCTAAATCTCCGTGAATCACTCTATCTGTTAATGAAAATCCGTTCAGTTATTTTTGAATTTATCGCGACACAACAGACAGACAGACGCAGCTGAACCATGTCAATTAGCTTGCACCTCGTTTGTGTTGTGGATTTTTAGTGGTTACATTTTTAATACAGCATTCACTTCAGAACTCGTATTTAGGTGATTATTTCGCAAGCGTGTACAAAAAATATGAGCAAATGTACGCCTCTCACCTGGCGTATTACAGTGCAAGGAATTAATGAAAGGTGTTTAATTACAATTTTCAATAGCATTACTATTCAGCCACCAATGTATGCGCTAACAACTAAACTCATTCTTAGGTTTAACGAAAACATTTTGTCTAAATTGGGGCAATTATAAGTTATTGCTTTTTTTCTTCTTCTTTATTAAAAGAAAACGCTTTACGCCACAAACAAATACCCTGTAATATAATAAAATGTAAATATAGCAAAATGGTTATTAAAAATTGTAGAAATATTTTTTTAGTTAAGGCATCTTCGTGAGGGAATTAATATCCTTCCTAAATACATTTTTTTTTTTGAAGCACGACAAAATGACTGCACTATGCCTGATGGTAAGCATATTAACAATCCAAAAACAGTGGCGATCACCGCCAGACAGATCAACCATCGTCGGTCGCCGTTGTCATGCCGGCCATAATGACGAAAGTCACCCGGTACTGGATATGCACAGGCTGATCCCGAAACGCGACGCGCAAAAGCGAGTCACTATGACGGGTTTTTTCGCCATGTGCATGGTGGTTGCGACCCAGTCGGGCTGTAAAACCCTACCACCCTGCTATCGCCATTGCCTCGTTCGTTATTCAGCAGGGTGCACCACGTGCAGGTGAGATTGGCTTGGGTGTCTCAAGACTTAAGATGTTACTCGACACCCCTTACACCCCATTGCATTTATATACAATTGCTAGTACCTTTGTAAGTAAATTATTTCGAGTAACCATTGTGAACCAGACTTAACTAGATTACATTGGCGTCAGCGTCTCTAACACAACTAGGCCATAACAAACAAGTCTCATAAATAAGCTTCGAATAAGTTCATGTCAAATTAATAGAAGCGTTTTACCTTACAATAAAACGCATATTCATTTACTTCCCTTATTCGAAGTTTAATATTATATTATTTCACTCAATAACGCAAAAAGATGGCGTCGTTCCGTACGCGCCCTTCTACCATGGTGAGCGAGATATGTAAGGTACTTGACCGGAAGTCAATGATATTTACTGTCAATGTGAGTACGCAAGGGGAAAAGGAAGTTCCTACCTGTTGCATTTTCGTTTCTGATATAAAGCCTTATTTCTCCTTTAAACAGAGCAACAACTTTTATATTCGTTGAAATTTATAAGAAATCAGCTCGTTAAACTTTCCGAACTGATAGACATTTCCCTGTTACTATAGTTTGTTTTGTTTAATATTTACGTGTTATTATCATTATGGAATCTACATATTATTATTTATTTTTTATAATATATTGTATATGTATAGGGTCCTTGATTTGCTTATTTTTTATGACATAGGGGATGGGGGGTTTGAGTGGTGATTACGTCAACAATATTTATTTATTTAACAAGAATAAATGTAAAATAAACTTATATAAGTGTTTAAGTAAGCATGGAGGCGGGGGTAAAAGTATTGCTTACTTTTGCAGAGCAGGGAAAGGGGGCGATCAGAAATTAGGAAAATTCTGCATATGTAACACATAAACGTGTTACATTGTACATGCTGCTAATTTATGTGGTATTTACTAGTTTTGTTTTACTTGTACACCCTAAATACCTACGACGCTACTCCAGGGGATATATCCATTCAAGGGTTTCCTGACAGACAATAAGACCGCCCTTTGTAATAATCACATAATTTGAAATGTTTTATAGTATACATAATAGTATAGTAATAAAGATGTTAATAATAATTAAACAGTGAATATTTAATAAACTACTAATAATAATAATACGTATTTTTAATGTAATTACGTTTATATATATATGCTCACGGATACCATTTTTACGTAAAAAAAAAAACTACATATAAGCAAAAAAAGGTGCGGACCAAGAGTCTGCAGACTAAAACAAAATTAAAAAAAAAAAAAAAATAATAATAATAGTAATAAAGATTAAATGTATAAATACAAAATAGTACTGAGTGTTGCATGTATAGGGGAGTATTATATCTGGTAGATAGGAGTCGCGCGTCGCGCCGTCTGGCGGAGATACAGTGCGCGCTCCAAAATTATAATGATCTATAATGAGCAGGTGAGGCGCACTCACGACTCTATATTTGTCTCTTTCGATTGTATCGCCGCTAACGTAGTTACATTGTCTTGCCAACTCGGTGACTGCATTCTGCATAGTCAAACGAGTCACTTTTAGTTTTCCAGTTTAATTGCGCTGCTATTTCCGCATATAACAAAGGCGGAAATTCAATAAACGCTTTGTATATCCCCCTGATGCAATATGGAGTTTTCGAATACACTTTCGGACATAATCATATCTTTAAATGACCTATCAATATAAACTTATCGGTCTATCCACTATTCCAAATATTATCTACATTTAAACTCAAGTTTCTGAACTGTTGCCGTCATGCTGTACACGGATTTTATAATTTTTTTCTTCTTTTTAATCAGGGGCTTGTGTCTCTAGTCACAACGGTTCCGACATAACCTAATTATACTAAGATTGAATCTTTTACCATCATAGATAATAATTATAAATAACTAGTAATCTAATTAAAATATTAGCTAAATATTACATCTTTAAAGTAAATGAATGTTTGCTTTTTTTCACTTACAAATAGAACAATACTTGAACACTTAACCTATTTATTATAAACGGTTATATGGTTATAAAATACAATTATTCATGCAATCACATCACGAAACAGCCAAAATTTGTAATTGACATACGCAAATGTCAGCGATTAAGCTCTCAATTGCCAAGGTTTATTATTTCGTACCGGATTTAACCAAATAGGACGTCGAGAGCTTGAATAAATCCCTTACGAGTTATGTACGTGGCATATGTATTATGAATCACAAATAAAATTAATGTTTAACAGCTGTTCGCAGGCTCGTTCTCGTTAAGGAGCTGTTACGAGGTAGTGAAGTGGTGAGGTACCACCTAACCAACAAACGTGAACAGATAAATGATTTACTAAACAGTGTAACAGAAATTACAATTTCGTGTGTGAATTTCATTGACATTGTGCCAAAATGCGAAATTGAACCAGTTTACAATAAGTTGGTCTTTCTTTAATATCTAATAAATAGTGTAATCCAATTTTAGGCGTTCATAAAATTTTACGTTATGTTCAAAATCTTTAAATTCTGTACATGTAAAAAATGAAGATCATAAAAAAAAAGTTATATGAACGATTAAAATTAGATTTCGCTCATTTTGAAATGTAACGACACATATGTGTACCTACCTGTGTGTATGTACTCCATAGTCTACAAGGTTACTACTAAGAGTCAAGCGTGAAATTAATTAAATTTTCTAAGAACATGTATATAACATTATACAACATCGGTATTGTTAAAAAAAAACCGACGGATCGCAGTCAACGATCGAATAAGCTCACAATACAACGATACATGCAATTCTAAAGATATTAGTAATCGATATAATGCATTCAAATCATTATAATGCCGCATAATGTATAGCGTAACTAACATACGTACGGCGACCTCAGCACAGTCGTTCAATCGGAAACATTTCTATTCAACTGCTGAACAATAATTAGTTCCATTGAAGTTAATAATGCAACGATCGCTTACACGTGCACTGATCCAATGAAACGAGAAAAGAACTGCTTATGTTTATTCATATATCTGTAGTTCTGTTTATACATGTCATTTATTTTACAAATAGCCAAACTGTAGGGACCGTTCAAGTATGACGTAAGCAAAATTTTTATAATATCTGACCGCCCCTTCCTGGTCAGCAAAAGTAAACATTGTCCTTACCCCACCTCCCATCATGATTATATAAAAATATAAGATTTTTTATGGTTTAAATAATATTGCTGACATAATCACCAATTAGCAGCTCATCCCCTATGTTATCAAGGAACCCCTACATCCCATCGGCGCTTACGTACTTAAAACTTGAATGGGGCCGTAGGTCACTAATAACGGATTAAATATTTAAGAAATTGTCTGTTTGTATGTCTCGCTTTAATTCAAAACTATCTTGACTGAGTTTCATGATTTTTGTAAATTACAATATCGGTCCAAAATTTACAGGCAGTAAAAAGTTAAAACGTCGGTTATCTATACTAATATTATAAAGAGGTAAAGTTTGTGAGTTTGTGACGTTGTAGGGGGTAATCTCAGGAACTACTGGTCCGATTTGAAAAATTCCTTCAGTGTTATATAAGCTCCTTCATCGAGAATGGTTATAGGCTATATCACCACGCTAAGACCAATGGGAGCGGAGCACAGGTGAAAAATGTTTCAAAATCGGGATGTTTTTTCCTATTGAGAACGCGAACGAAGTCGCGGGCAGAGGCTAGTTTTAGATAAAGACGAAAATATTTTTATTTCTGAACCGATTTTACTAAATCGTCGTGCAAAAGAGTAGGTTTAGTTTTCACTTAAAAGCATTGCTTATAATAACTGTCAATTATACTTTAAAAATATGATTAATAATAAACGGGACGGAAGTAACTGTATAAGAATCGCGTACAATCCGTGGGAACATAAGTATTCTGTTTAATATTCGAACCAACGCTTTCCGAGGGACATCCGAATAATTTGACATTGAAGAATTTATGAGTAAACCACGTAAAAAATGGAAATCAAAATGTCCCTGTATACATACTAACAAAGGAAATGAAACCTATTACCAACCGAAGAACTCTTGTAAAAAGGAACAATTTCGCAGCATTTAACATATACACCTATTCAAAGTTATAGAAATTCAAAACTTTAATATGAAGTTGAGCAGGTACAAAAACACATCTGAAATGCACATGTGAAATGAATACAAGAATTTCTGAGAAACGTTTTGGTCTTGTTTTTTTTTTTAACGGGCACAATGCAACGCGACGGGACGATCGAATGGGCCCGCACAGTGGTGGTATTATATCGTCGCATCTGGCAGACAACGCGTCGGCGGCGGACGACAATGCCACGGTGGATTCTAAACTGTTAACGAAATTATACGTACACTCGGCATCACAATAGTGACCTCCTCTACCTGGAACCCACCTGTCATTGTATACGAATTCAAATAACCGATGGGTTTTTGTAAAGCTCACAATTCAAATGGTAAAATCACGTACAAAGGTTTCTAGACGTTCATTCTCTTACAGGCCGTATATACCCTTTACCGATAAAATTATACAATACTAAATTCCCGCGACTTCGCCTCGTTTATTATTTCAATTGTTTTATTATGTCTCGAAGGGATTGGGTGATGTTTACGACGGAAACTCCCAGGCAGCATGACTTTGTCCGACATTTCCAACAATTATCGTTATATTTTAATCAATTTATAAAAAATCACTCTATCTATTAATCGGCATGAAAATCCGCTCAGTAGTTTTTAAGTTTATTGAGACTGATATAGGTTTTGTATAAACCTATTCTGGTACTCAATGGCAGACTGGACCCCAGTACTGATCGCAGCGCCGCCCTCTTGGCTCTTCTAGCGCTAGCAAGGGCTGCTAGCGCTTGGTGCTTGAATGTAAGATATCTGTCGATAATGATACCTAGGTATTTGACTTTGTTCCGCCACTGAATACTCTCGCCCTGGAGTGTTAGCGGCGGCGGTTGGCGGGCAGCTGCTCTAGTGATTAGCGCCTGGGTTTTTCCCACATTCTCGGAAAGTCTCCACTTATCGAGCCATTCCGGCAATGCATCTAGTGTGGGCTGGAGCAGTTTGGCTGCTCGGTTTCTGTTCATCGAAGTAGTCATATAGGCAGTGTCGTCTACGAAGAGAGCCAGGCTCGTTTTCCCTTCCACAGGGATGTCGTTTGTGAACAGAGCGTATAGGAGGGGAGACAAACTACTCCCTTGTGGCACCCCCGCTTGTAGGCGTATCTCGCGGGAGAAATGATTTTCTACCCGTATTACGGCTCTTCTATTTGTGAGGAACGACTTGATAATTTTGTAGAGACGTGTATCAACTTCGTTGGCCGTTGCTAGCTTATATAGGAGTCCCTCGTGCCAGACACGGTCGAAAGCCTTCTCCATGTCCAGGAATACGGCCGCCGCGTACTCCTTTTTCGCATGGCATTTTATGACCGTGTCTACCACTCGGGTAAGCTGTAGTGTTGTGGAGTGTCCTTCCCTGAAGCCAAATTGCTCGGGCCTCAGAGCTATAAATGGTTTTAATGACCTGAGTATAATTTTTTCGAACACCTTGCTCATAGTATTGAGTAGGGTAATCGGGCGATAATTTGAAGGATCACGAGTATTCTTCCCCTGTTGGGGGTGAGAATAATTATCCCGCTCTTCCAATCTTCCGGAAAGTGTCCGGTACGTATGATGCCATTATAGAGCCTTGTTAGCGCGCCTACTGCTTTAGCAGGCAGATGACGCAACATATTATTGGTTATCTTATCCGGGCTCGGAGCTTTCCTCGGGTTGAGTGCTAAAAGGGCTCTCTGTACCGTTCTCGGCGTCGTGAAAAGAGGCGGGGTGTTCGGCTCTTGTGTGGAGTGCGAGTTAGACAGGTAGTTGTTAACATACTGGCTGACTATTGTATTGTGACGTTCATCTTTCACGGGATAAGGTCTGGATAAGTCTTCTATTACTGAGGCGAATATTTCTGCTCTTTCTTCCGCTGCAAAGTAGAGCTGGCCATTACTAAGTAGTGGGCGTGTCGGTTCTGGGGTGGCCGTCACGTTGCGGCATAGTTTATGCAACGACGGCGGATGGTCCCCCACAGAATCGATATGAGCGAGCCATGATTCGTTTGCGTGGGCGTCTAATGCCGACTTCACGTCGTCAGTGATCCCATTTAGCCTGGATTTTGTGACGGGGCATCTCGAGCGTTGCCATAATCGTCTAAGTGCTCTTTTCTTCTTGATTAGGTTGGCTATATTCAAGGGCAGGTTTTGCATTGGTCTGTTCACTGTGGTTCGCCGAGAGGACTGTTCGGCGGCAGTTTGAATGCATTTTGTCAGTTCCCCGGTTAGCCACTCGACGTCTTGATCAGTCGATATCGGTCTGGATGCCGTGGAGTTGATTATTCTGGCTGAGTATGCCGGCCAGTCCATGATAACTTGTTCCCTCGGGAAATGAACTCTATGGGGGGCCAAGTTAATTTCCATCAATACAGGACGATGATCAGATGGCAGGTCTAATAAGGCAGTTTGCTGCGGCGTAACGTTAAGGCCCGCGAAGATGACAAAGTCGATAACATCTTGCGAAGCCGGTCCGTAGTAGGTGGGTTCATCCGGACCGTGAATCTCATAGCCTTTATTTTCGGCGTGTTGGATCAGTCTTGTTCCCAATGATGAGTCTATCGACGCATTCCAAAGCGTATGCTTATGTATTATAATCCCCCGCCATGATTGTAGGCGTGGGTGTACTTAATATCGAGTCGATGTCTGCTATGTGAGTCGTGTGTGGGTGGCCTGGGGGGCGGTAAATGGCGAAAATCCTCAGTGGTTGATTCGCCACACTGATCAGGACACCCAGTGCACGCGACACACTATCGCTATGTGTATAGTTATTACGACCCAAGTCTGACACATCGTGTCCACCCCACTTGATTGTGGATAGAACCGCCCATCCAATCAATGAAGTAGACTAAAAGACCTCGGAGGGCTAAATGATCTTAGCTATGTCACTAAAACAAATGTCACGCAGAGTCCGTCCTATAATGCTAACCGTTGTATTTTAATATTGCACATTACAGTCAAGTATCAATTCAGCAGATTCTCGGACTTGCAACCCACCGACATCACAACAAACAAAACGTATACAGACTTTTGCGAACCATAAATCCCCGTCCGATTTGTACGACTTACATTCTTATTACCATACTAATGAGAGACGAGGGCGAACCCGAAATAGAACTATCTACACAAAATGTAAACCCTTGACATTTTCATTGTAATTCGAAAAGTATATTACATTGAATTTTATTACAGGACATATTTTAATAAGAAATCATAATATTTATTAAAAACGAGAAAGTTTGAAGAAGAACGTTTTTTTTAATGCCATTTAATGGAACAATCCCCCAGCCAGTGTGTTCCCTCCTTCCTATAACATGGGCTACTTCAAGCGTAACCTGAAGATACATTTACGCAAACCGGCATGACAGCGACGACCGTCGAAGAATGGTGTGTTTCCCAAGTAGCTGTTGTTTTTGATTATACTCTGCTTACCCTCAGGCATAGTGCAGTCACTTTGCCGTGCTACAATAAAAGAAGACGCGACGAGTTCGCCAAGTTGACACAATAGCTAATTGAACTGACAATCGAGTACGGGCCCTGACGCGACGCGACACTACGCACAATGCACATGCATGTCCTGCAAGGAATTGTTATGCACACTGGCAACTCCGGTGCCACAGTTTGTATTACTTATTAGAAGTAATTATAAATATTGAATTCTTTACTCAACATCAATATAAAAATCGTGAAGTTTCAATTCCATAACAGATTTTATTATATGAGTAACGAAGTTCAAATAATAATCCGTGACGAAAGAAATCAGACAGAAAGTGATCAATTCAATCATTTTTAGAAATGTCTGTCGATCTGTCTGTTTGTTTGAACACGCGTCACTGCTAAAGTATTGCGTTCATAATAAAACCTCACCATCAAAAATTGTAAAGCATATCCTCGAGTAACATTTAAATCTGGGTTTCATTAAAATCTTTTCACTGTATCAAAAGTAATTGTAATTTTAATGACGACTCAAGTACAAGAAAAAAGTAGATAAGTAAATGTACATATTGCGCATCTTCAAGATGTGTGTCGCACAAACGCTTACCTGTATAAGGAACCTGATAATTATATTAATAAAATGTATATACAGATTTTGTACGTAAATCACTTGAGCCGTGGGAAATGAAAAATATCAACTTTCAAAACCCTGATACCATTTATGCAGGGTTGCGTGGTGGTAGGGCTTTTTTTTAAAGTCCGCTTGGATAGCTACCACCCTCCAGTTGAAAATCCGTCACCAAACAACTGTTGATGACAACTGCAGTTTATTAATAAAGTACACAAAACATAATACTAAGAATTTTCGAATATCAAATATATATATATATAAGTAAACAATGATGAACTATCGCTAAAAAAAAGAATAATATTTATTCGAAACATCAAAAGCGAATGAATGAAATAAACCTACTCTATGCAAAGTTCAATCAACCCGATATGAAGACATCTGGTATATTACGGGGATAAAGAAGTTAAATTCTAAACAAGCTATTACATTTCCTATAGAATCGAGGTATTATTATATTATACACAACACAGTCGAAATAACTAGAGTTAATAAACTCATCTAGTATATAGATCGCATCATCCGCATACTCATAACGTATACAAATAGACTGTGTCATCAATAGAAATGTGAGTACAGACGCGTCGAGTGACACGCAAACGAGTGTATCTAGGCCAGATGCACAAATAAGGTATACCAGCTACATCGCTACACACAAAGAATTACTTTCAAAAAGAAATTCATACAATCTTACTATGCTTAATGCACATAAACCGTATGCTGTACACCCAATTAGGCCTCCCACGGCAGCGGCTCAAGCCTAGGTTCGATCCCTCGGTAGGGAGCCCTTGAGTGCGTTGCTTGCAAAAATACATCACCGCTACAACACTACACGATCACCCCCACACATGAAAGTGGAAGGGTTTACTTTTTTTCCCTTATCGAACTGAAAAACTCTCAATTTTCCGATAATAAATATATGGAAGAGTTGTTGAGGCGTGTATGCTTGGTACACATATACGGTTCAACAACTCATACATATATGAATAGTTAGCTAGGTTAGCTAGGATAGGTCGCGATTTTGCATGCAACAGGCAACAGTCAAGCCGAGGTGTGCCGTGCACCCTTGAGCTGGTTGCCATAATAAAATCCGCTGAGTGCCTTAAGCGCTCGCTTTAGTAGTCCGGTGAAGCTGTTAAGACCTTGATGGGTCAATAGCGTAGTCATTTCGAGAAAAAAAACCGTATGCTGTGTCTGTTGCATGTATATTGTGTATATGTATATCCCACTTTTAATTTAAAAAAAAGAAGTAACTCGAAAAATTTATTTTATGGGAAAATACGGTTAGAGTTTCTCCATCTCTGTTCTACTTAAATTAATCTTAAAAATGAATGGAAACGCTTTAAGCTTTCATGAACAGGGATAAGTAGTATAATTACCTTGCTATTTGGTCATTGTAGAAAATATAATAATTTGTAAGAAAAAGACGTTTTAATAAGCATTTAAAAAACTCGGAGAAAATATATTATAGAAGGATAGTTAAGATATGTTTTTCCACATACAATAATGCTATAAGAATATTTCTTACCTCCAGGTTTCCTCAAGACGTATTCTTTTTTAGTCAGCCTATACTGTTGCCAATTTAATATTAGTAAATGTACGCGAATTCCGAGAAATTCGTTGGTTGGGGTTTGAACCTACAGACGTTAGATTGACGTACCACCGGCCAGACGACTAGATCACCATGACTCCGATACACTTTTTATGCTACGATAGCTCTCGTGTAACTTTATGGTTCAATCCATCATTTGGTCTACATTTTTCTTTTAATTGTCCAGTTATCCTTTACTAGCGGGCCCGGCAGACGTTGTCTCGCTCTGTTTATAAAAATCTTGACAATATACTTAACCATACCTCATGAATCATTTTATCCGCTCGTGAAAACCGCATGAAAATCCGTTTAGTCGTTTTTGAGTTTATCGCAAACAAACAGACAGACACGGGCAACAGAGGATTTTGTTTTATAACTATGTAATGATGATAATCAAAAACGATTTTATATTTGTATTTTTTTTTTCACAAAATATTACTCCATTTATCGCTGCGAGATTCAATTGATTTGTGACAACAGATTGCGTACTGGTCACGGGCGGTGTGCAGAGTTTAAATACCGGTGTGGGTGGATTGACTCGGCACGCTGTGACTGCGGAGCAGATATCCAATCCATAGCACACATCATAGAACAATGCCCACTAAGAAAATATAATGGTTCCCCTGACGACCTGATCGTTTTTACTGACGATGCCCTAAAATGGCTGAAAGCATTAAACCTCCAATTATAGTAGTACAATTCAACTGTTACACCATTTTAGCCATACGATAAAAAAAAAAAAAATATTTTTTTTTTCGACATGGAAATGCTGTTGATCTGGAAAGGTCTTTACAGCTTTACCGAACTATTGAGGCGAGCGCTAAAGGCACTCAGTCGATTTGGGATGTTTGGGCGACTAACTCAAGGGTGCACGGCATACCTCGCCTTGGGCTGTTGCCTGTTTTGTGCAAAAATCGCGACCTCTCTGAGCTAACCCAAGCTAAGCTATCCAGATATACGTATATAAGTCATTGAAACATGTACTATATGTGTACCAAGCATGCTGCCTCAACAACTCCTATATGTATTTTGTGTCGGAAAAATTCCTCTAAACTATATAGGATAGGACAGGATAGGGAAAAATAAGAGTAGAACTTTTTGTCGTTTATTTTTCTGAAAAAGAAAAACACAGTGTATTTTATATTTGTAAAAATGGAAGAACTAAATAAACATTTATTTGATTTAAAGTTTATAAAAACGCGGAGTGATCCATCTGTTCTGACATCACCGACGGGTCTCAGGTGTTGGGTCGGTAAATGACATCGTTATGACGACCAGCTATATATGTGCTCCGAAATGCTCTCAGAAAAGATTTATGATCTATCCAATTAAATTTTAGTGACGTTACCGCGCCTCGCCTTGATTGATGTGCTTCCTAAAATATAATCTTTAATGATTATATTTACTAATCCGGTGCACGTTGAGTAGCTCTTGGATATTACACGCGACTAAGTACACGTAATTGCTGGCAACCGGCCGCTACTTCGTTTGGGTTCATTAGTAAGATTAATCAGAATAGTAGTAATAGAGTAACCTGCAGCACTCAAGGATAATGTATCAACGAAAGATGTATCTAAAACCGGATCCAGAGGTATAGTAGTATAATGATGATGATTGGTCCGACCGGTTTCGGCCATGGCGACCACTTTGACCCCTAAACTTATAAACGGCGCTGGTGTGCTCGAGGATGGCTTATGTAGCTTATCTTCGTGGCGAAACTTCGTGAACATTGAGGACACGTAAGTACGCCGTTCTCAAAATGATATGTTATGGCAGCAGGAGGGCGAGCCTTTAACTGGTCGCGTTTGGTATCAAGGTCAGCTTTACGCTGAGCCTCGAACTCGCGTACTTGGCTGTTTACCATCCTGCGCCGTAGTAGTATAATAATATAATAGTAATAATAATAGTAGTATAATAGTAGTAGTATAATAATGAGTACGATAATAATAACGTAAGTGAAACATAAGTGTTCTTGTAAATATATAGAGCATAATGATACTTCATAAAACAAACCGTATAAAAGTATAGATGATAATAATTTTCTCTCATGATTATCATGACCAAAAAATACACCTATATTAAATATCATTAAGATTTTTTTAGGGGCTTTTATTCCACCGAACATATCAGTCTCATTGTTCCCCAATCTATCTAGCTCTATCATGAGAGTCGCTGATGAAGTATCATTAGCATGTCTTGCTTCACCCGAACACGGTTCATTCAGCCAAGATGCAGTGACAAATACCAATGTTCTGACAACTACTTATCATACTACTCATCAACGACTCTCTTACGATGTTGTTCTTAGCACAGTCCATCATCAAGTGATGCACATCCTCAATTCTTCTGCATACATCGCGGTTGGGAGTTTCGATTTTCCTCATTAGGTACGCAAAACCTATCAATGGATACTACCCCGAACGAAGTCTTAAAGCTATCTTTACATATTGTCGGTTTAGGTTACATTCAAGCTTTTATGCTTATTATGCTCTTATACTATAGTACATACGAGATATAGTACCGTGAGCACAATTGTTCTGACGGTTACGCCGTTGCATTAAAGCACGGATCTATCACCTATTAACATTGTGATTATAATGTTTACAATATATTTGTATAAATACATTCAAAATCACATACCCCGTGACAAAACGATTCCACTATAAGATTAAGTGCCGGCACCGAAATTTCCCAGTATAGAGACGCACTAAACTAAGCAATCAAAATTATTTGAGTTAAGACATCTCACACATCTATTTTAGTATGCGATCAAGATGGCCAACATGACCATATTCAAAAGTGTACGCTATAAGAAACAAGTCTATAAGCAGTTGCAGTTGTATGAAAAACTAGTCGACCAGTAATGGGAACGAAAACATGTTAGCATGTATAAACAGTTTAAACTAAACGAAAAGGGCGACACATGATGTTTTTTGCCCGTAATCATCGTTTCACTTGGCGGCTTCCAACTGAGCTAACCGGTACTTTAATTAGCGCAATAAGAAACTGAATAAAACATTTGTCCAAAACGAGAGCCGATGCCCAAAATCAGTCGCAACGTGTCCACAAGCGAGACGGCAAGCCGGATCCTTTGATCGATCATTAATTTTATTCACACCTTAGACGACCGAGGCCGAGTATTCAGGCCAGTTGGTTGCTTCTTTTTTTTTTCCTTTTGAAAAGCGTCAATTCTCGGAAACATGGCGGCGAAGGCTTGTGAGAGGGTATCTACAAAAACTGGAAGCGCGAGCACGAGCGTCTCGGATATCTCTAAGAATGTTTAGACGTCGTGACAAATATACAGACAAATACGAAACGTCTTCTGAAGATTGATGATATTTTTAATTTGCTCTCGATCCGTTGCATTTTTACGTATATATGGTACGATTAGTGTTCGTAAAGTAGTATAAGCTAGGAGAAATGATGCAATTAGAAAATCTTCAACGTAGGTATATACGTATATATTTTTATATATTAATTACTTCTGTACGTGTGTATGTCACTGAACTTTTCCTAAACGACTGGACCGATTGTGATGAAATTTGTGCGTGTTCCAGTTTAGATTCACAATTGGACCCAGTAGGTAGCGCTGCGGTTGAATTTCAGATTTTTTTATCATAAAGGCAGGACGACGTCCGCCGGCCCGCTAGTATACATATATTCCTTCTGTCCGCGTGTATATGACTAAACTCCTTCTAAATAGCTCGACCGATTTTGATAAAAAAAATTGTTGTCTGTTCCATTGGATTCCAGAATGGTTTACATTCCTAATTGGACCTGGCAGGTGGCGCTACGATCGGATTCTAGAATATATTTTTTTGTTATCAGGACAAGAAAACGTCCGCTGGGCCCGCTAGTATGGTAGTATAGTAGGGTATAAAATTGGGTCCTAGCTGAAAAACAACCATATTAGTTACAACACACCTATGTTTATTAGTTCGTACTTGATAGTATCAAAAATTAAAAATAAATTTCACCAATTAACGCAAACTATTCGCGGAGTCTGATTAAGAGCATTTAGCAGCGATCCTGAGGTAAGTTAGTAAAATTAAAGGGTACAAATCATGCTCTGTAGACACAATTTTCGTCTCAATCTAGCAACCAATATCTTAGTAAAACTGTACCAATACATAATTATAGGTTTTTCTACGTATTTCTTTTTTCTTATACAGAGTAAAAATTTGTAACATTTTTGTCTGACAACAGGTTTATTACAATTATTTGACAAGATTATTCACAGCGACCATTTACTAGAATTATTCTACGAACGTGAAATAAATTTACATAAGAAAAAAAATTAAAATACAATTACTTCTTCGAAAGTGAATCGTGTATAAAGGTTCCACGAAGCAAGTCACATGTCGTGTACAACACACAGAAGATGAGAACAACTGATGTCCTCGAGTGTGGGACACACATCGGGCAGGACATTTAAGAATTCCACGACCCGTTTCGTACGAACAACAAAGGCTTGGATTCCGTGAACACATTGTACGTATGTATATACCATTGAATGTTTGAAACGGTCCGCGCGGATACGACGTTGTTGGGCGACTTTTTGTCGTTGCGTTTTCTTCGTAAAACGCATGATATTTCACACCATTATGCTATGTGTGACATCGGTCGGTGGTGACACTACATTTTCGAGATAATCTCCGGTATTTTAACGGCTACCGTATTTATACATGTAGGGTAAACATTTTCTTCTTTTTTATTCTGTATGAAAAAGGAATATATATAGAATATACATATTTTTGAAGTAAAACTTCTTTAGGCACGACTCTCCTAGTCGTGGATTGGACGACAATAATGCAACGGAAGTCCGTTACGGCAATATGGCGTCACGTTCCTGTACCATCGGCTTAAATAATAATTAAATATAACCAAAACTTCTATTGAAACATAATTAATTTAATTCGTTATTTATCATAGTAATCTGTTCGTACTTTTTTACATTTTATTTACTTTATAACAGAGAGTTTCTAGTGATATTTCCTGTATTATTTAAGTTTCGAATTAGCAGATAGATGGCATTAGATATAATGAAGCTTTGATTTAATCTGTTACTTACGTTGAAACCTGATAGCAGCACGGCCCGTGTATACATAATTAATTCTATTGTATGTTTGTTATTATTATTCAATCCAATATCTTTCACTAATTTTTTTTTTTCAAAATTTTTTTATTGATTGAATGGGAAATAATACCACCGAGTATAAAATTCTGACATGTAACAAAAACTCTCTGGAAGGTTGTAAAAGGGAGCCACCATCTTGTTGGAACATTGATATAATCACACGACGCTTGTAATCTATATATTAATATGTGAAGCAAAAAAATTGTACCCCTTTTTAACCTATTTCCCGTCAACAGGTGAAATTGAAATTTGGCATAGTTAAAGTTTATATGGCGGAAAAGTGCAGAAAGCTGTTTATTTCATATAAAATGCATTAGAAGTACATTAAATTAATTAAAATATGCACTTCTCACACTACTACACGAATTTTACAAAACATATACACACATGTAAATAAAAAAGATATTTTGACAGCCGTCAATAATTACGAACTTCAAAAAAGGTTGTGAAGGAGGTTGCTATGCTCGACTATATGTATTTTTTAACTCTTACGTTCCAATTACCCTTTTTCATCCTACATTCAACAATGATATTATAAAGTATAACTATTATTGTAATGTTTATTACTTATTATGGTGAACTCACTTCAAATGATTATTTAATAAAAAAAATGAGCCAAATAATAGTTTGTATAATCAAAATAAGGATTTTGTTCATAAAAGTAATCCATGACTTGACTCCTCGGTTACAATGTTGCAATTCAACCTCACGTAGCAACAAAAAAGAATTTATTTTCAAAAGCTAATGGTAGTATTAAAAACATATTTGTATTGGATTCACCATTTGATTGTATCGTGGATCCATTACTTTTCCAAACGATGATACTGGACATATCACTATTTCTCATAATGAACAGACTACATGTAATTCAATATCACCCAGAAATACCATCCACCCATGGTGTCGTGTAAAATTAGTTGAAAATTGTGTCATGGGTTGCGATAAATTTCTTTATTTTCGTAAAGTTATGTTTGCTAAAAATTTGAGAGCTTTACCACGTGATTTTTGTTTAAAATTTATAATTAATTTCAATTTTCATTTACACATAGATTTTTTAAAATGTTTATATAATTAAAGATCATGGAAATGGCGAATAACTGAGTAGCCATGATGAAAACCTTTGATTATAGAAGTATATATATCCTTTGACAAAAGAACCCTAATAAAGTTCAAAGTTTAAAATATCAAATAACTATGGTCGAATGTCGGCCACTGGAAGCCCACTAGTATTATTAACTACACGACAATGGCAGTAATAAACTGAAAGATTGGTAGCCAAAAATAAAGTAAAAGAAAAAGATCTGAGCACAATGCTTCTCATTCGTTCCAATGTTTTTTTTTAATTTCGTAGGTTTTAACCGTTTGATCACAATTCCTTCAGACATTAAATGCCTAAATGGTATAAGATGGTAAACATGCCAAATCTAGAGAGGGACTAGCACTTGAGCGCCGCTACAGGAACATACCAACATGTACTTGAATATATATGTTCAACTTGATGGTGATAGCTGGCCAGGTTGACTTGGAAAAACCCTGTCACTATGCTATGGTTTCATCATGATGTTTTCCTTCCACAGAATTCGACAGAATTCCTTGAAACTAAGTTTCAAGATTTCGAACCTACGTCCATCAACACTGTGTCCGAAGACGATACAGACCAAGCCATCATCGCTTCATGGTTTATATAATTCCTTTGTGCCTGACTCTGATTCTAAATCCGCTAGGGAAGTATATCAAAATAAGTTTTTTTATGTTTATAGGCATGCGCTTGGCCACAATTTTTTTTTCTCGAACTGACTACGCTATTGGCCTCACTAGGCCTTCACAGCTTCACTGGACTACTAAAGCTTGGCCACAATCTCACCTGATGATAAGTGACGATGAAGCCAACGATGGATCGCGCTTACCTGCTAATTTATATAGCTTGTGTTATATAGTATATAGTTATACTATTGTTAATTTTGTATGTCAGTAGAATTTATTTCTAAAAAGGCGGCATAGATGTGCAGGAGATTAAATTTTCAATAGAGAAAAAATCATGATCGGTGTTATTATGGAAAAGTTAAATACGTATTGAATACTTGCTTTAAAAAGTTTGGGCACTTTCGTATTAAAGGCACCGCGCTCGCCCAACGTTCGACATTTTGCTCCTTTATCTTGCTCTGGTTACACTTGCCAAAAAGAATAACGCGAACTTGCCTCGGCAGCGGTCGGCGAGCGCGGTGCATTTAATACGAAAGTACCCAAATTTTTTAAAGCCAGTATTCAATACGTATTTAACTTTTTTTTAATAACACGGAATTTGCTTGTGTTTGCATGCCTGTTTGTATTTGGTTAACTTTTATTAAGTTTGAAGCCATTAATGGATCTCTTGTTTTGCTTCCCAAGTGTTACAGTCCCTGTTGATAACAATATATTCCAAAATCGAAGTGATGTCTATAATTGTTTCACGTCGGTATAAACCGATATGACAGAAGTACTTGTGTGTAACAGAGTCCAGGCTGATCGGTGAAGCGGCGAGTTGAACGCACCAGCCGAGCCCGAGCGCTCTAGATCGACATGGCTGATCGTGACACGGTCTGTCGCCCGCCGTCAAGCTAACGTTGCTCGCACCTTCTCCAATATACCACGCACTGTGATAACATGTAGCGATTATTTAGTATCAATTATATTTTACTTTTCACAAGCACTTTTAGAATGCAGTTTTTATGTTGGTATAGTAATATCATGGACGCTCCAATCCACGCTTAAGGCTAAAAATGGAAAAGGGCCGGTTATGTGGAGAGATTAAAGGACGACAGATGGACCGAACGAATCATTACCTGGAATAGCCCAAAAGGAAAAAGATACAGAGGCAGACCCCACATAAGGTGATATGCTGACTTCACGAGAACAGCGAGCCCAAACAGGCTAAAAGTAGCTCAAGACAGGGAGCAATGGACTTCTTTGAAAGAGGCATTTACATGAGTAGGGTTTCTTGTAAATAAATAGAAACATAGTTATAAGATTTTTTTCATGTATTTCTTTGCAAGAAATATAAGGCTTTTTTATTTTATTTATTATGTTGGTATTACTACTTTTTCTATGTAGTTTTTGTACTTTTGAGTGTGTTTTTATATTGCCACCGGGTATTTTGAAAATTAAATGTCACTTAAAGTTTACCTGTAAGAGATTTCTCTAAGCGATAAGGCCGCTAAACTGTAGACGTATATTCTAACTTGTTTCATTTTGTACATTCTTAAGGTGTAAATGCAAATTTGATAAATGCATTGAACTTCACTTCTGGGGTAAAATGGGTACGTTAACAGTTATAAATGACAGCTACTTGTTTTATGTTTTTGCCTTCAGTTAATCTTGCGTAGAAATTTGAAAATATTTCTAAGATTAGTCGGGAGACCTAAGCTTCGATTCATCTTGTTGAATAAACGAATCTCAAATACAGAGAGCGGGGTCCGACAGAATCAAGATTAATACACATGATGAATATTATACGTCTAATTTTATAACCAGTTCAAATAGTCTATAATCAAATACTAATTGTAATGTCTCGTTAATTATAAATTAAATAAAACTCGTTATAGGTAAAAGAACGCTTTGAAAGATGGTTAAATTATTCATCGACTCTTAAAATTCTTAAATATCATTGCGACGATTTCTTTTTAACCCAACTATTTAACGAGCTATTAGTAAATAATCAATTACATATGAATTCGTACAATTACCCGTAGTTGCATGTTATGTTAATCAGAGTAATAATTTATAGTACAATAAAAACGAACAGTTAATGCTAGACATAAATATAAATCGCTCTCTCCCGTGCAACACGTGCGCGTTCTTACGTCGCCGGTCCAATGTTGCGTTGCGAATATTAAATCGTTTACACTACAATGATTACCAGGTATCATATTTATTACTATTTACTATGATGACATTTCTTATAAATATTGTAACTTAGATTATATGCATGATGTTGTTGCCCGGTGAAGCTGTTAAGACCTTTTTTTTTTTTTTTTTTTATTAACGTGAGGAAATCCGTAACGGATACCCAATACCCACCCTCCCGGGGGAGAGGGTGGGTTATGTCCGATTCGCACGGACTAAAACCCCACGGTGTACCGTCGGCCGCATGTTAGGGGCGGCCAGGGACCGTTCTGGCTCTCTTCCTGAGAAACCGCCCTTGCGGCAGTTAAGACCTTGCTAGGTCAATAGCGTAGTCAGTTCAAAAAAAAAAAATGCATGATGTTATGGTATCATTGGTTTTCATCCGTTGTAATAGTAATGATTAACAATAAATAACAATGTCGTTAGTAGCCTTTAATTAAAACGTTACTCTAACATTATTAGACCAAAACAAAATAATTACTTAATAAAACCCAAATATACACAAATAAAATGTCGAGTGGTCAGAATATCGATTCAATTATCTGCGGATTCGAATCCCGATTTGTAACTACGAAGTTTTTGAAAGTCGATAAGAATGCAGTAGTAGCCTTTAATAAAAATTTTGCTCCAACATTGTTAAATCGAAACTAAATAAGTACACAAAACTCAAATAACCAAATAATTTGTTTGAATATGGATTCAACTGTCCATAGATTCGAACCTACTTGTACCAATGATTTTTTTGAAATTCGCGTGCATTTTAATTGCACTATATGCTGACGGTGAAAGAAAACATTCAAAATAGACCTGAGCTTCTTGAAGAATATTCTTGTAGCATCACTGTTTATGGTGGAAAACATAGAGATGTGGATATCTCAGGGTGTATATCTCACATTGTACGGTTACGTAAATTTCTTAAGTATTAGTTGTGTATGTCGCCTTACGTATTATGTGCGAATCAGCATATTTAAATTAAATTGTATATATTACGTTAACATTTAGTGGCATACAAGTACTCAGCTGATTACAAAACAGTATTGTAACATAATAATAAAATAATTTTGATCTAACGAACAACTTTATTCCTAGAAACGGGCACACGAAACATGTGTAAGGCAAGACCTTGCTACTGACTTATACAGTTATGGTTGACGAATAAGTCTGTACCTCCTCACGGGATTTGATCCAACGTTGAGGTTCTTACAGTCAGGCAATACTTTTATTATAAGATACAGTATTTTGAAGTGAAAAAGCATTAATTAATCTTTTAGTCTATAGAGTTTTCTCACAATATAGTCCCATGTCAAACACCCATTTGATCGACTTAGGTAAGTAGTTTTCACGGCCGGATTTAACCGATGAATAATTACTATAATTATACTAGGTGGCACGGCGGTCGTTGTCCTGCTTTGATAATTAAATAAAAATGATTAAAGACAACCGCAGCACCACCTACCGCGTCTAATTGTGAATCTAAACCATTCTCGGACCCACTAGAACACGCAAATAAAATTTCATCAAAATCGGTCCAGCTGTTTAGGATGATTTCAGTGACATACAGAAATGCTGAAGAAATTTATACATAAAGGTTATATATATTATAATAGAAACAGTAACCTACAATTATACAAAATAAATAATCGAATAACTGTTTTCTGTTACTTCAAAACTATATCTAAACTCTTCCGTTGCCATTTGTAAGCGTTATCAGTCGGCAGATCTACAACACTTTCAATAATTGCCTAGATTACGATCCGATCGATTATCTATACGATTGTTTCTTAGTCCCGGTTACTGAGTACAAATATTTCGAATAGTTTCGTGAGGTCCGAGCCACGACTAAGCCTTTCCAATGCTTGGACATAGCCTGATTAACCGTTACATTACTTCACAATCAACAATGAACATAGTTGCCAATTATAATTCAATGTTAATATTGTTATTTCGATTAGTTATTACCTTTTTATTTACACGAGGATACAATTTCACAAATTACTTCAATTTTGAAATAAGAATAACTTAATGTTAACTAAACAAGATGCCTTTCGGTTTAACACTATAAGAGCTCACTATCATTGAACTACGAGGGCTTTTAATAATCTTTTTTATAAGCGTTTATACACAATCACACTGTGATGTTAAATAACGATGCAGTCAAAGGGTTTTCTTTCGTAGCACGACTAGGTACCGGCCCAACACCTGATGGTAACAATCCTAAACTGCGACCCTCGGGTTATTTATAAAACTATTAATCTATTGCCGGTTATCGATATAAAGTCGTTGACGCTGAAGCTATTACTGGTGTCGGTATGAATGGGTCGGCTCGTCCGGTGTAGTACCATCCTCTGACAGAAAACCGACTTGAAGTAACAGTGCTTGCATTGTTGCGTTTCGTTTAGTTAGTAAGAGCGCCGGTGGCCCACCTATCTTTCTCTCTCCCCTCCCCTTACCCCTTCCCCTTCTCCCCAAAGACAGGCTGGCAACGCACTTGCAACTCCCCTAATGTTGCTAATGTCTATGGGCGGTGGTGATCAATTAGCATCAGATCAGGTGATCCACCTATTCGTTTGCCCCGATGATATAAGGTACTTGGCGACAGATTTTCAACTGGAGGGTGGTAGCTAGCCTGAGTCTAGAAAAAGTTTTACCACGGTGTTGATGTTCCCATTCATTGAAAGCTTTGACTTAGTGTAAAGCATTCGAACCTTCTTCGAACCGAAACCGAGCCGTTTCCAAACACGCTAACAACTAGCCCATCATCGCTTCAAAGCCACAATCAGAAAAACCCAGGAAACGTTGTCTAAACCGCAACAACTGAACATTAATCATTTATGAAAATAAGTGGCGTGAAAAGCTATCTTTATATGCCAGTAAAACATAATATAATTTCCAGTGATGTCGAGTTTAAAAGGTCACATCAGTTCACGGTATATTTTGATATATAAGAGACTTTGATGTATGCTATAAGCCAAGATGCTGAGTGAAGGGAGACACGATGCGACGCGACATGAATGCCCACAGTAAATACGGCTATTTGCGTTTCGCAACGGTAAAGGCAAGGTACGGCAGACGGATTCGATCGTCTGTGTGACCAAAACACCGTGTAATTGTACGTCTGGGAACGACCGTCGTGTCGCTTCATACTGTTGAACCGGTGCGGCTAGACGGCACAAACCTCAGCAGACCTCGACTAGGAGTGAAATCTATAAAGCGCACACAGACTTATACCATAACTCCAGGGTTTAAATTTTTTGTCGCAAGTTTAGCATTCGCTTAACTGGTGATGAGCTACGTGCAAATCATCAAAATAACGACTTACGAAAAACTTGGATATGACTTATTGCAAATAAAAAAGAATATGACAAAATAAACAATTTTCGTCACAAAAAAATGTTGTGGGTCAGAATTGCAAAGCCCTTCCATAAGATGTTCTTAATTAATTGTTGGTACTTCTCCGATCACTGGAATAGTAGGCTCAACTAATTCATTATATATGCATTTCAAACTATGAACTGAATATGGAGATTTTTTACACAATACTGGCTTTCGATTACACCTTCTTTCGCCTTAATGTAGGTTTAACCTATTTCTTGAAGGTAGTACATTTTTTCAGGAAAAATGTGCCCTATGGCATTCCTGTACCCCTTATAACGTGTACGCAAAATTTTATTATTATCCGCTGAATAGTCAAGGAACGAAAACGTAACAAATCTCACATTGACATTTATAATATTAGTTCGAATGTTTTAGAGCTGCCGACAAGGCTAGTATGTTAGAGTTTAAGTATAGATATTAACTTTAAGCATTATAATGATACATTAAATGAGTCCCGTTATGTGCTGTTTCGGAACTACAACCGTATGAAACCGATTGTTTGTAACGGTCATAGTAATATCTACGTAACATTTCAATACCGTTAGAAATTACAGTAAATACATGTTATCTCTATCAGAAACCTGACAAAGAAAGCGCGAGAAGCAATTTTTTTGAGAGTTCAAGTAAACATTGTTCACACACAAACACACACACGCAAATACACAAAAAACGCTCACGTGACCTGTAAACGTCAACTTTACATTCACAGCCAATCGTTTTGTTGAGATTTATGTACGATCGATTTGGACAAGGCTCGCTAATTGATGGGTGCAACGTCGCGCCTGGGAAACAAACCCGATATCCTGTTTCAGTTATCTTCCAATTACCGTTCAAGCATATTAAATTCGACTGATACAACCCAGAGGTTTTTAAATAATATAAATCGAATTATATACATGTGATTATCGAAAATTCAAAACCGAATGAATTAAAAATCACAACCATACTCGAAACAACAGATTTCGTCGTCATTCAAAACATAGCTATCCTATTAAAGCAAGTGCAATTTTTTTTTCTCGATCTGACTACGTTATTTATCTAGCAAGGTCTTAACAGCTTCACCGGACTACAAGTAAGTGCAACGATATTTGTATTAAAAACACTACTTCCGACTACCGAGGAAATATCTAGAAAAATCGAAAATAATCTGCAAACATCGCTTACAAAAGCTCTTAGTATAATAGATGTCAATGGGTGTAACAATATAGAATGTTACTTGAAATAACTCTCTTAATTTTTTAAAGAGTAACCTATTTTTTTTTCACGAACTGACTACGCTATTGGCCCTGCAAGGCCTTAACAACTTCTCCAGACTAAACGCAATTTTTTATAGTTTACTTTAAAATTTTAATTAACTCGGTGGCAATGACGGCGATGCCATGGTTTAGTGGGGTAGACATCAAATTCCACTCGCCACGCTATATGATTTTGAATTTTTGTATTTAATGCACACCTATTTTGATTATATAAACAATCTTTTTTTTTTTTCGAACTCACTACGCCATTGCCCTAGCAAAGGCGTTTACAGCTTCATCAGGCAACTAAAAAATCATAATTTCGTTGTTTCACACATGTCAGGCGTCCCGCGATAGTTACAATTTTTTTTACAGAGCGACGTGGCAGCAATCATTCAGTTCTAGACAGAAGTGTATAGTAACATTCAATGGAATACTTCTTTGTCAGCGTACGCAATTTCCCAAAACTTCTTCTAACTGTAAATAAGCTGTATTTGCATACAAAGCATATCCTTAACCCTTATCCTACATTCCTGCCTAAGTAGGGTCGATACAACATGTTTTCCATTTCCACTCTCCCCTGTCAAATCTCACTCAGTACACAAGTTTTATACAAATATCATTTTTCACACATTCCATCCATACCTTTTTCAATCTTCCTCTACTCCTGTATCCATCCACTTTCATACATAAAACTGATTAGTTACATGATTCAGATCTCTCCTCATGGCATGTTCATACCATGCTAACCTATATTACTCCTCAACTTCTTTGTCACTGGTGCTACTTTCAAACTTCCTCTGACAAACTCATTCTTCATCTTATACATTCTGGTTACACCACACATCCATCTTAATTTTCGCAACTCTGCCACATGTAGTCTTACCTCATCCCTCTCTTTCGTAGTCCAGTATTCAGCTCCATGTAATATTACTGACTATAATAAATCATCGTAGAACATACCTATTGTTTACAAATTTGAATTATTTAGGCATGGTAATGAAAAAAATATTTTAATTAATGTATTTACCATGTAACGTAACATTTCATATCCAAAATTTGTAATCGATCCTGCCGATCGATTCTAACCGCAGCGTGATGTGTCAGAGATCATTACCCGTAAATAATCGAGACACAAATCGGTCTCACGGGAAATCGATTACGTTTTATCACGGATGAAACATGATGAAATATAAATAAAAAAACACGATAAAATTTGTACTTTTTCGTGGTAAGGAGTGATTGCGTCATACTTGAATTATAATCCTCTGTATTGGAGTTTTTGGCGGGATCTTGGAATGTCATGTAGTGGATTTTATATTTTATTCATAATCTTGTGTTGTTTGGTTTTGCATTTTGCGATATTCGTGGTGTTTTACGTAGTATAGTTTGATTATTGTCAACTGGTAAAGTGGATGCGAAATGATACCACGGAGCATGGATTATGGCTTACTACAAAAACTCCCTGGAAAGTGCTAACAAGTACTCATGCTGTTAGAACATTGTAATGATCGCTTGAAACTTGTAATATCATGACCTATGTCGACAACAGCAGTGACAATGTATTAGAAAATTAGTTGCCAAAAATAAAACAAAAAAAGTCATATGTATGTGAATCCCTCTCTAAAAATATAAAAATATGTCATTTCTAAATTTACATTTTAAAAATAATAACGTAATTTAGTATTGCTAGGCCGTGAATGTCTCAATGTGAATAACCCGTAACAATATCGTCCTTTTATTGAAATTCTTCTGTTTACTCAATGATCTCCGCTGTAGCATTTGCCACTGACATTTTATTTTACATAAAATCACTATATAAACCGAGTCCAATTCTATATATTCTGAACTCCTCACATTGTTAAGTTGTTATCAAAAGAAACACATTAATTGTGATGAAATCTAACTCTAAGAAAGTAAACATTTCTAGAAAGAGATTTATATTAAATTAAAAAAAAACTTTTAGTTAAATGATTCCTTTCTGGTTATTTACTAAATTATATCACGTATTATATTTCCAAAGTTACAAAACATATAATAAAAAATATCATGACGTTATGAATCTCTACAAATAGAATAATAGAGGTCTCTGTTAATACGTACGCATCTAGCAAAAACTACTAGATAATTTTGGTCGTTTTTTTTAGCTTCACTTCATCTACTTAATTCATATTTATCTAAAAAATATCAGGATATCTTCATCAATGCATGTTATAATAAAAACAAAGTCTCTGCCACGTCTGTCTGTCTGTTCGCGATATATTCTAAAACTACTGAACGAAACTTCGTGCGGTTTTTTCACTAGTAGATAAAGTGATTCGTGAGAAAAGTTTACGAGTAGGTATACATTTCGTAAAAGTTTATTGTTATCAGAATGGAACAACGTTCGCCAGACACGCTCTCCTATCATAAAGTTATTAAAGCCTGAAGAAACTAAAATTTTCATATGCCTTTTCTTGCCATATAGAAATGGGGTATGCGATGCGGTGCACGGTTCGGAGAGTGGAGTTAAACGAATAACATTGTTTTAAAAAAATGGGTAAGCAGAATGCATTATGGCTCTTAAATGTTTTTGTTTTTTCCTCTGTACATAAAAAACATTTTTAAGCTAATAAACTTGGGAACAAAGTCGCTAGTATCAGCTTGTTAAAAATAAAACTCCATTACTAATTAGGATCAAACTAAAATACCCGTTTGTAAAACTCTTACTTTATTGACTTACTAGCCTCAGCCCGCGACTTCTTTCGCGAGGAATAAATACTTTGGGCTAAAACTAACACGCAGCGGAAGTTCTCAAGAGGGAAAATAATCCCGATTTTGAAACATTTTTCATTGGTGCTCTGCTCCTATTGGTCTTAGTGTGATGATATACAGCCTATAACCTTTCTCGATAAATGAGCTATATAACACTGAAAGAATTTTTCGAATCGAACCAATAGTTCCTGAGATTACCTCCTATAACGTCACAAACTCACAAACTTTATTACCTCTTTATAATATTGGTATAGATTAAACTTCACAATACAAACAAATAAACAAGACTTTTTTTTTTTTCGAAATGTCTACGCTATTGACCCAGCAAGGTCTTAACAGCTTCACCGAACTACATTCACCGGACTACGGGACAAACAAGACACACTCATCAGTTCAAAGATGTATCTACAGCTACTTAATAAGCTCCCTACGAGCGTTGGTTCTAGAATAAAAGTCAGTGGGATCCCGTTTCGTACGGCAAATATTCGTTGACGAACAAGAAAAAACAACATAAATTCATTTCATTAAAGGGGAAACGAATGTTTCCAGCTGTTTCAAATAGTATTTTACGCGAAAGTACGTTAACTATATTCACAATATTTCCACTATTTCTTGTTAATTAGCAACCGACAACTCGACACCTGATTACGGATTTCACAAGAGCAAGCTAACATGTTAAGTCACATCGCAACTTAATAAATTCTGTAGTTTTGATTTGTACCTTTAAACGGTGTCATCTATTTCCGTGAAACTTAGTATGTAGGTAGTTTCAGGGACGATAAATCGATCTAGCTAGATTTTATTCATAAAAAACTTTTTAAACTGAGATTTCAGACAATGGAAAAATATAGCTACAATATGAAGATAAATTTCGCCGCCGCTGTCAAAACAAAAATAGCTCAGGTGAAAATTGGTTGTTCCGAAAATTCGTGTAACTATTATATAATTCTATAGAGATATCTATTTTTTTTTTATGTGAAAAAAATGCTAATTTTGTTTGGGAAACCTAACAGTTTATTTAATTTTTTCTTTAAAGAACCGAGCTAGCCTCGGTCACCCAGGTACTATTAGACTAGAAATGCGAGAAGGAATAAGTTTTTTCCTTATTAAGTACAACGCGTACCCAAAAATGTTTTCCGTTCGTTTTCTAATAAATCATGTCTTTTTCAGATGAAACTTTATTTGGAACGATGTGAATCGGAATTTATCGTGTGTGAAGTCACAGACTCGATTGTTTTTTTGGAATTCATGACTAAAATTATTTTCTCTGAATTATATAAAAAAATCCGCAATACATTAAGAAAATTGTAGTTATAAATTTCTACAAAAATGTGAATGCATTAAAAAAGTGAGTTTGGGAAAAAAATGACTCGTGCTTTATCGATAAAAGAATATTTTTTAGGAATATCAGAAAACACTTTTTTTATACTGCAATGGGTTATGGTTATGGTTATGCGTTAGTAAATTTGGTTAATTAAACAACTAGAGAACGAATAATAATCATTGTAAAACTTTGAACTTATGTTTTCTTGTCCGTAAAGGATATTTTATTAAGTAAATAAAACGATACCAACGAAATGGGATTTTTAAAAATGTATCAGCAGCAATAATGAGAAGAAATTAGTTTTACGGACAGCATTGTCGTTGATTTGCCAAATTTGTAGCCCGGTGAAGTTGTTAAGACCTCGCTAGATGAATAGCGTATTCAGTTAAAAAAAAACTGATAGGTAATATAATCTTGGCAAATATTATAGTGGACGCTACTTTGCACTTCCGCTAGGAATTGATTGACCACTACTACGTCTAACTACAACAAAAAGAAGCGGGCGAGTCGCTCGTATCGGAAGAGTCAACATCGATCTTATGATGCCCCATGACGGAGCGAAACACGTGTAATCGATTGTCGAGATTACACGTCAATCTACAACATATTTTAATTGATTTATTAATAACTAGCTGACCCGTGCAACTTCGTTTGCACCAAATTGGTTATCACGCGAAAAAATTGTTTCTTTTTTTTATCGTAGCACGGCAAAATGCCTGCACTATGCCTGATGGTAAGCACAGTACAATCCAAAAACAATAGCGACCACCGAGTGACACACTATTCATCGCTGGTCGCCACTATCATGCCGGCCTACAAAAAGCTGGATATGCACAGGCTGATTCCGAAACGCGACGCGCAGAACCGAATCACTATTACGGATTTTTTCGTCATGTACATGGTGGTTATGACCCAGACAGGCTGTAAAGCCCTGCCACCCCGCAAATAAAACTGATACCCGATTGCAGCCACAACTACAGTTTCCAATTGTGAATCCAAACTATCCACGGATTCACTGAAACATATACCCAGATTATATGTATTTATTTTTTAAATAAACCTAGCACCCATTCGTAGCGTCATCTACCAGGATCAATTAAAATAAAAACTAACCTACATAAAACTGAATAAACATCTCTACCAATTACTTTACCATAACTATCTTCAACTTGTATTAAACCTTTTTATACTCCATTGTATTAAAGAAAAATATATGAACACCGTATCGAAGCGTCAAACATCCCGCCGAAAACGTCAAATGTCACTTGCTTGAAACTATTGTCTAAGAGTTATAAACTGTTTCAAAAACGTATTTGAAATATATTTCCAATATATTTTATAAATAATCTCTGTACCACTCACAACATAGTACCTATCACCTTCAAACCAAGCCAGTTTTATACATCAGGTTCAATCCCTCGGTAGGGATCCCTTGAGTGCGTTGCTTGCGCGATACGGTGACACACAAATATACATCACTGCTACAACACTACACGATCACCCCCACACACGTGAAACCCATGAAACACTGAATGATGATGAATGAAACATGTTACACATGAAAGTGGCAGGGTTTACTTTTTTCCTTATCGAACTAAAAAACTCTCAATTTTCCGATAATAAATATATGCAGGAGTTGTTGAGGCGTGTATGCTTGGTATACATATACGTTTCAACAACTCATACATATATGAATAGTTAGCTAGATTAGTTAAGATAGGTCGCGATTTTGCATGCAACAGGCAACAGCCAAGCCGAGGTGTGCCGTGTACCCTTGAACTGGTTGCCAAAATAAAATTGGCTGAGTGCCTTAAGCGCTCGTCTTAGTAGTCCGGTAACTTATATACGTATATAAGTTATTGAAACATGCATGTGTACCAAGCATGCGTGCCTCAACAACTTCTATATGTATTTTGTGTAGGAAAAAATCCTCTAAACTATGTAGGATAGGATAACGAAAAATAAGGGTAGAACTCTTGTGTCACTGTATCGCGTGAGTAGCGTACTCAAGGGCTCCACGCCCAGGGAACAGATCTAGGCTTGAGCCGTTGCCGAGAAGGGCCTAATTTGGTGTGCGGGAGCGAAATTTAGTCCCAGAACACGGCGGCGTGATCTGCGGTTATGCGGGCGTGGGTGAGCTGTTTGAAGAGACAGGCTGGTACTGATCGTTCGCTGACGTGATTGAATCAGTAGGGTCGGTAAAAATGTGTCGCGGTCGTCTTCTATACTGCGCAGCGTTGGGTACGGGTTCATCGTTCGCGGCGGATACCACTAACGGGCTGGGATGATTCGCGGCTTTTTCGAAATAACTACCTGTAAGTGATTTTATATACGCTCAGACAGAAAGCATCTCCAGGTCCTGTGGAGATCCTTATTCCGGACGTACCATGGGGCACCGGTGATTTTACGTAGGGCTCAGTTCTGGAGAACCTGCAACTTTTGAATACGATTTTGCGCATGTGCAAAGACCGAACAACTGTACGTCATAATCGGACGGATGCAAGTTTTGTATAAAGTGAGTTTGTCTGGGGGATATTTTACTCTTATGACAAAGCAAATGATAGAAACGACCTAAGACCATACGGCTTTGTTTCGCACTCTTTCTGTGTGTGAATCGAAATTTAAGTGTTTATCTAAAGTAACACCAAGATATTTCACCTCGCCGGCCCAAGGTATTTCGGCTTTGTATAGCCTGATGGTCGACGACGCATATATTTGAGATGGCGTCAATCCCAAGTCATACGTTTACGTTTATCGTTGTATATGGTGGTCAATAATGTTTAATAAAATGAAATTGGTTCTTCGCTATGAAAAAAAATAATTGGTTTGAAATTTATTATTGGAGGGAAGTTCCTTACGGCAGGCTTAGAAGAGATAGAGATTTTGCTGCGCGACCGAACTGAAAAAAATGGGGTATATATATGATTGTTTATAAAAAATGTGTCATAATATTTAATTGCGTTTAAAAGTTACTGAAAAAAATGTTCCTAAACTTATTATTAATTAATCATAAATCAAAATGCCTATTAAAAATACAACGTTAACCCGCTACCAAGTGTCCTAAATTCTGTCTATTGATATATTGATAATTTCTGTAGGTGGTAAAGCCACGCTGAAGCTATTACTGGTTTCAGCATGAATGGGTCGGCTCGTTCGGGCTAATACTGCCAGAATAGTTACAGAAAACCGACGTGAAATAACAGTGCTTGCATTGTAATGTTTCGTTCGGTCAGTGAGAGTGCCGGAGGTTCCCTTACCCTTCCCCATATACAGGTTGGAAACGCTCTTACAAATCCCCTGGTGTTGCTAGTGTCTATAGACGGGGGTGGTCGCTAAACATCACGTGACCCACCTGTTCGTTTGCCTCTTATGATATAAAAAAAATATATAGATGTATTAAAGAACCAGGTATTCTAAAATTCTTGTTCTTTTAACGTTGCCGGCTCTTGTACTAAGGTGTCGCAAAAAAGTCTAGTTACGTTAACTACAAATTTTTGTTTTTCGTTATTCTGGAGAACTCATTGCGTTTTATGGGACAAAGAGTATCCTGGATGTAGTCTTCTAATATTAGTTATCACCGTGTCAAATTTCGTTAAAATTGGTTCAGTACTTTCAGAGTAATTCGGGTTTATATTCTAAACTTTAATCCTTTATCCTGGAGAACCCTTTGCGTTTTATGAGACAAAAAGTATATTTGATGTAATCTCGTAATTTTAGTTATCACTATGTCAAGTTTCATCAAGATTGGTTCAGTACTTTCAGAGTGATGCGTGTGCATAGAGACAGACAGACAGACAGACAGACAGACAGACAAAAATTGTAAAAAGATTATTTTTGACTTCTATATCGATAACATAGTCTACCCTGATTAAAATTTTCAAAAAATATTTAATGTACAGATTTCGACTTCTTACAGTTTTATTATAGTATAGATTATTGTGTTTATATTAATTATATTTTGTATAATTAATATATGCGAAATACATATTTATTATTAATTTATTTTCTTTTTGTTGTAGTTAGACGTAGTAGTGGTCAATCAATTCCTAGCGGAAGTGCAAAGTAGCGTCCACTATAATATTTAATTATGGATTTCCGCAAAGTAACGCCTTCTTCAATCAACTATAATCTTGGCATTTTAAAGACGCTATACAACCACATCTGCTGTCGTCGCTCGAGGAACATTTAGTTTTTGTTTATTTAAAATCAGTCCACACTATCAAAATTAATTGTAACTTGAATGACGGCTCGAGATAAGTAAGACAAAATAGTAGGTAAGTAAATCCAATTAATCTCTTACTCAAACACGGTATTATTTATAATGTGTTAATAATATCTAAGACACAGTATAGGAAAGGCTGTTTTTGTATTAATTTCAACGCAGACGAAGTCGCGGGCACAGCTAGTACGTAATAAGGACGCTGACCAATTACAAGGACAACAATACCTAATTAATAAACCTCATTTTCTGTGATGAACACGTATGTTACAGTAAATATGTGATGACTAATTTCACACTTAAATTTAACACACAAGGTTGATTGATCTAAGCAAATCGTGACCCATCAGAGTGTTATATTTTAACGTTATATTATAACGTACAAAAACAAGTTGAAAAGACCGATCCCTCGGCGTGGAGCCTTTTTTTTTGTCGAACTGACTACGCTATTGACCTAGCAAGGTCTTAACAGCTTCACCGGACTACTAAGGCGAGCGCTTAAGGCACTCAGCCGTTTGTTTTTTGGCAACCAGTTCAAGGGCACACCTCGGCTTGGCTGTTGCATGCAAAATCGCGACTTAGCTAAGCTAGCTAACTATTCATATATGTATGAATTGTTGAAACGTATATGTGTACCAAGCATGTATATGAGGCGTATGCCTCAACAACTCCTCCATATATTTATTATCGGAAAATTCGGCGGGGAGCCCTTGAGTGCGTTGTTTGCGCGATACAGTGACACAAAAATTTACATCACTGCTAAAACACTACACTATCACCCCCACACGCGTGCACGCTTACACATAAAAGTGGAAGGGTTTTATTTTTTTTCCCTTTCGATAAAACTTTAGAAATTTTCCGATAGGAAATATATGTAAGAGTTGTTGAGATACGTATGCTTGGTACACATATATGTTTCAACAACTCATACATATATGAATAGTTAGTAGCTAGGTTAGCTAAGATAGGTCGCGAATTGCATGTAACAGGCAACAGCCAAGCCGAGGTGTGCCGTGCAGCCTTGAGCTAGTTGCCCAAATAAAATCGACTGAGTGCCTTAAGCGCTCGCTTTAGTAGTCCGATGAAGCTGTAAAGGCCTTGTAAGGCCAATAACGTAGTCAGTTCCAGAAAAAAAAGTTGAAATTTTGAATATTTTTAAATATACACAATTACTTACAAAACCTGAGTAAAATCGCTTAACACTTCGAAACAAACATACCTGTAACAGAAATACAAAATTATTAGTTAAATCATACACATATGTACATAGATTTCGAATTAACTAATTGAGTGTACAGAGTCTTGTGATTTCCACGTAATTCAGATAGATTTTTTTTTTATATAATAGGGGGCAAACGTACAGGTGGGTCAGCGGATGTTAAGTGATTACCGCCGTCCATAGACAATAGCAACACCTGGCGAGTCGCAAGTGCGTTGCCAGCCTGTGTTTGAGGGGTTGGTGAGAAAGGACAACGGTAAGAGTGGGGGGAAGAAGGAGAGGGGGTGGTCCAATGCCCTCACTGACCTAACGAAACACAACAATGCAAGCACTGTTATTTCACGTGGGTGTTTCTGTGGGGCGGGTAGTACTACTTCGGGCAAGTAGACTCATTTATGCTGAAACCAGTAATAGGTTCAGCGGGGCTCTACCACCTACTATTTTTTTAGAACTTCAGTATTAGAATTAGAATTTAATTACATCGTGAATTAGAAGTTGCACATATTAGTTTTCTATTCAATCAAACCAATATTGTTTCAGAATGATCGGAATCACGATCACTCACAGCGAAATCAATCTGAATGCAGTTTATATTATTTTCTTTTATAGTTAATAGGTGTTATTACAAAAAAGTTAAACACGTATTTAACACTTGCTTTAAAAAGTTTACGTTTAAGATGCACTGCGCTCGGGGAATGTTCGCAATCTTGCTCTGTTGTCTCTCTTTGGTTAGGTTAGGTTAGACTTACGAAAAAAGTACAACGCGAACTTGCCTCTAGCGAGCGCGGTGCATGTCGTACGAAACCTTTTTTAAACCAAGTATTTAACTTTTTTGTAATAACACCGTATAGGTTTTAGCGTTTGACCAAGATCTCATCTGAGGTTAGATAAGGATGTGACCTACGATGGTTAGCGTGCTAAACGTAGAAGAGGAGCGGCTCTCAAGTGTAGATGGCGGAACACACTAATACGTGTCTGGCGGTGGATTTCAACCTTGATGGTAGTAACTACCATCACGCTATGATTTCATCAGGATGTTTTTCCTTCACCGGAAGGTCCGACTCAGTTGCTAGTATTCGGACCATCGACGCTGTCTTCGAATTCAGTATCAACTAAACCACCATCGCTTTGAAATCTTATAAGAGACTTTTGTACTGGTGTTTGCAACTTGAAGTGACGAAAGTTTTAAAAGCAACTATTTTTGGACTTGCACCGTGTTTAGTCTATACTAATATTACAAAGAGGTAAATTTTGTGAGGTTGTAGAGGGTAATAGCGGGATCTACTAAACTCATTTTGAAAATTATTTCACCAATAGCAAGTTACGTTATTTGTCAGTGTCATAGGCTATATATTAACCAGAAAAATGAAAAGACTTTTTTGTGGTAGTCGGACTTGCAATGTAAGTCGGAGAAAAAAACAGTCGAACGAAAACGTTTCTTATGAACGTCGCCTTAATGATGATAGATATATAATTGAGTTCTAGAGAAAAGTTGTGGAGCTTAATATCTAAAAAAAGCAGCAATAGCTTATGCCTAAATTTTATATTTAAGTCACAAAAAGAAGTTTTCTATATTTAAATAATAGTATAAATCGTTGAGTGATCTTTAATGGTCATATTATCAACAACAATTATGAATTCTTATCAATAAGTAATGATATAATATCTGAGCCACAACAAGGCGTGACAGGGTCAGCTAAATAGCTAATAAAAATACCATTGCTAATAAACTACTACCAATAAAAGTTAAAACGAGTTAATTCTAACATGTGACGCCAATTTTTTATCATAATTAGATATTGTCATTGTAAAACAAGAAAATTTTATATAGTACACGAATCCCGAAAACATCACTCGCGTACAATCGCAGACAAAATAACTTGACTCGATTTTAATCAACTTGTTAAAACCAACTCTGCGACTACGTGCACTTGGAAGATAATTGTGAATTAGAAAAACGTGGCTCTTCGCTTATCGTCGTCTTATCAAAGCTTAATTTCATCTCGCAACTAAACGACAACGACGTGACCGTGTCTCACGTATGAGATTACGACATAGATGCGTAGACAAAGGAAAAAGCCACGGAGCTGAGTGAGCCGAGTCGTCTCGTGATGATCACGCACGGTCCAACTTAAGTAAACAACTGCCCTGGCTCATTAGACAAACAGACGGTCGCGACGACCCGATGCGATCGCTTGTTTGCAGTACGCTTTACGAAGTGTCCACAAGGTAAATATTTAAACGCAATTCGAAGGCGCGTAACGGCCAGCCCTCAATTAGCCGGACCGGATAATCATGTCAAATAGAAAACACACACACAAGAATATTTGACCGTACACATTCGGTTAATAGGAATCACAAAGAAAAGGTATTGTTTCGTAAAAAGACAATATGTCGGGTTATGTTAATGGGTTTAAGAGTACGCATTCGACAATGGTGTATACGCATCGTGCTTACATCTTATAATGTACTATCGAGTCCGGCAGGCTTTGTCCCATCCTGATAATAAAAAAAAAACCTTGATACAACCTTATATACAAAAACCTTTCTCATAAATCACTTCCTCTACCGGTGAAAATTGCATGAAAATCTGTTCAGTAGTTTTTGAGTTTATCGCAAACAGACAGACAGACATAGCAGAAGATATTGCTTTATAAAATGTAGTGATATATATGCTTATATTCAACAGCGTTCATAATATAAAGTCTACTTCGCAGTTGCACAATGTGGCGCCGATACCCTTGTTAATCCCATGTCCGCCGCATAATACCTACAAAAAGAATAAAACCAAAGCACAAAGGGCAAATAAAAACAAGAAAGTCACAGACATATTTATAAGTACTGGTTTAAAAACAATGATGCTACTTCGAAACAACTCGGTTGTGACTATTCAATTGTACTGATAAAATTCCAAAAACTTTCCTCCTTTCCGATCCAAAAATACACCGATTCAGAGTCACACAGAGGTTGTAATAAAAACGCGTCGGGGCTTTGTTGTTTACATCAACAGTCACATGGTAGAACAGGAATGCCTCATAAACGCGAACGCAAACGGCGCGAACATAAAAAAAGAATGTCGTAAAAAAACAGCCCCGATGTTTCCAAATCGTCGGAAATCTCATACGATCAAATTTTACCCGCACGAAGCGAAAAGAAAAATTAACAACATATAAATTGGTTATTCAAGTATTACGTAGGCACTAAATGGGGAACGAGGGAGTATTTGATTTGCTTATGTTTACACATCCACACACAGATACCTCTACTTTCACGAAATTTACTTATATAGCCTAAATGGAATAGACAATAAAGATCTACCCACTACCGACACCATAGAAATTAAGTTATATAAAATTCGTCAGGAGTTCATGTGTTACGTAAGCACAAAAAGTGGACGGGGCATAATTGATTTGCTTATTTCTAATGACATGTGACTCTGGATGTGTATGATGTATGAAGCTCAGGGTCTTATCCGATGGGCTATCATCGCTTTAGTAACCGATATAAGTTAATTCCTCTATAGATTATATATTCCTTTTTTCTAGATTTGCTAACTGCTGCCCTACAATCTTTATGGAAACCAAAACAGTATAAAAAATACTTACACAAATGTTTACGTAAATATGCGAGTGAGGGTAAAAGAGCATTACTTATTTTTAGTGAGCAAAAGGAGGGGATCGTCGGAAATTAAATCAATCTACTTACGCCACACTTGACCGCCCCCCAAACCTGAAGGTGTCTAGTAATATAGTATAAAGGTATCAGAAGGCCTTGTTTAAATTCCCGAAAGTAAATCGAGGTGGTGAAATGTCAGACGAGGGTGAATAACGACCTAATAAAACAGAATTCGAAAAGCTAACTCTTGTAAGAATTCCGCTGACGCCGAAAGGATTAAAGCGAACGTGTCCTTATTGAGTTGAGTGTACGCTTTGAACGGCCGCCGACGGCGCACCGTATTACCATAATACAAAATAAATTAAACACCACCGCGCCGTGCTGTATTCGGTTCGAAACATTAACCAACAAGCCTACGATCTCCTAATAAACGTAACAAGCTTTATAGATATGTCATTGAATTATTACGGCCAAATCGGTCGCGCGTTACTAAATCGGTGCAGAGTAATGGTGATACAATTTCGATTGTCGACCAAAAATAGACGCATTACAAAATCCGCGTTATCAGCAAACAGAAGGTATTTGCTATAAATATCTACATCAATAGATATATAGAGAAATATTGAGAAACACTATTTTTTTCGAAATGACTACGCTATTGACCCAGCGAGATCTTAACAGCTTCACCGGACTACTAAGGCGAGCGCTTGCGGCACTCAGCCGATATTATTTGAGCAACTGGCTCAAGGGTGCACGGTACACCTCGGCTTGGGCTGTTGCCTGATACATGCAATTCGCGACCTGTCTGAGCTGAACTAAGCTAACTATTCACACATATATCAGTTGTTGGAGCATATATGTGTGTGTACCAAGCATACATACCTCAACAACTCCTATATATATATCGTGTCGGATAATTTTCCAAACTATTTTAGTTCGATAAGGGAAAGAAACAAAACCCTTCTACTTTCATGCGTAAGCGTGTATGCGTGCATGTGCGTGGGGGTGATATGTGTAATGTTGTTGCAGTGATGTAAGATTTTGTGTCATGACATCGCGCGAGCAGCGCACTCAAGGGCTCCCTACCGAGGGATCGAAACTAGGCTTGATCCTGCCATGGGAGGCCTAATCGGGTATTGAGAAACACCAACGCCTGTGTCACAGTACACATAACACCAAGTATAGAAACTCCCTATAAACGCTCGCACCGGCACTCACACAAACATGCGCACCTACACGACCGCTAAGCGAACCTCGAGTGTTGTCCATAGAATTCCTTTCAAAACCTCTCGTCGATGCGCGTGTTTGTGTGAGTGTGCCGTTTTCGAGCGTTTGTTCGTAGTTTCCGTACTGTGTTTCATATTTATACTGTGCCTGTGTCTACAATACCGACGTAACTGACCACGCTATTAGGAGGTTTATCCATCGGGCCGTGAACGTTCCGGCGCGGGACATCCTGGATTATAATTTGAAAATGGCATGTAATGAGAATGTAAATCTATACTTTTTAGATTTTTTTATGAAAAAAAATAATTGCATATGTCTAAGAATATGGAATAAAATATATTTCAATCATTTTTAGAAAAGTTTGTCTGTTTGTTTGGACACGCATCACTGCTACAGTAATGCGTGTAGGAAAACCTCACCAAGAAGATCATAAAGCACATCATCGTGTACCATTTCGTTTTTGTTTGACTAAAATCGGTTCACTCTATCAAAAATTATTGTAATTTTAATGACGACACGACTTAAGTACCATAGAAAAATATATAAATGGATTATTTTTTTTCGAACTGACTACGCTATTAGCCTTGCAATGCCTTTACAGCTTCACCGGGCTAAAGTAAATGGGCTTAGCACATTCAGATGGTTTAATTAATCGCTGTTGTTAAGTTCCACGCGGTCAAAGTCGCGTGCACAGCTAGTACACATAAAAGGACCTGTCCGAATACGAGACGGGAATGTAAACAGGGTGTTTCCGCGCACGTGTCGGTCGCTGCGGTGCTGCAGTGCTACATTCCCAGAAAGGGTTATCATCAAAGTTTCCTTTACTCTGTACTTCATACATGTGTCTGTTTATGTAGTGTAAAATCCAGGAACCATGGAACGACTCAAAAATAAACCAGATCGTTCGAGTTCACGAACACATTACTACTAAAGGATATCCTAGAAAACGCACTGTGGAAATCCGTCCTGGTATATCTACAGGATGTTTACTGGTTTTAGCGTATTCGGTTTCTTGTACAAAGTAAGCAGTTTATCGAGAATTGTAATTAGTTTTGTGTATATTTACTGAATAAGCTATATAAAGGCCGCTTTTATAATTGAGAATATAATTTCACTGCACTTAATGAAAATAAAATACGATAGACGGAGCAAATATTTTAAAAGTTTGTTGGATAGAATAAGTATTAAAAAAAAACATTACGTGTATCAGTGTGTACACGCGGAGAAAGTGAAACTTCTTTGCATTATATGTATTCTATTATATATCAGTCCGTTAGTGGTATCCGCTGCAAAATACGAAACCGTATCTAACGCTGCTCGCTACAAAAGACGCCCGCGACATATTTTTACCGATCCTCTCGATGAAATAACGGCAGCGAACGATCAGTACCAGCCTGTCTCTCCAAACAGAGCGTGTTCACGCCCACGCCCGCGTAACCACAGATCACGCCGCCGTGGTCTGGGTGTAAATTTCGCTCCCGCACACCAGATTAGCCCCCCCCCCTCCGCAGCAACTCAAGCCTAGGTCCGTTCCCTCGGTGTGGAGCCCTTGAGTGCGCTGCTCGCGCGATACAATGACACAAAAATTTACATCACTGCTACAACACTACACGATCATCCCCACACACGTGCACGCTACACGCTTACACATGGAAGTGGAAAGGTTTTATTTTTTCCCTTATCGAACTGAAAAACTCTAATTTTCCGATGAATAATATATGGACGGGTTGTTGAGGCGTGTATGCTTGGTACACATATGCGTCTCAACAACTCAAACATATATGAATAGTTAGCTAGGTTAGCTAAGTTACGTCGCGAGTTTGCATGTAACAGGCAACAGCCAAGCCGAGGTGTGCCGTGCACCCTTGGAGCTAGTTGCCCAAATAAAATCGGCTAAGTGCCTTAAGCGCTCGCCTTAGTAGTTCGGTGAAGCTGTTAAGACCTTGCTAGGTCAATAGCGTAGTCAGTTCGAAAAAAAAACTATTATATATATAATAAATGGCCGTTACGTCTACAGGAGACGATTTAATGATTTATGAAGACACTTCTTTTCGTGACTGTATAATCCAATTCGGAAGCGACAGCCTCGCCCACAGGATCGACAAGTGAATGTTAAGTCTGAAGCCGATTGATCATTACGTGAAGACAGGTGGCGTTTAATGCGTTTTTGTCGAAGTAGGTTGAACCACGTTTTATCATGGCTCGCGACGCCTTCATGAACGCACCAGTTCCACCTGTTTCTGTCCTGCGCGAGCTCCTGCCAGTTTTCACAGTCACTCCTAAAAGAGGACATATCTCGCTTGGCAGGCGTTAAAACGTAGCAATGGCCTCCCAACATCCCTTTTTGCATACGCTATAGCACCTAGTAAGATACGCCTTGAATTACTAATTACAGTTGAAATATTAAATTTTATATACAAGTTATTATATCGGTAACTAACCAAAACAAAACTTCGACAGATACGTATAAAAAAAAAATCGAGGCAAAGTGTAAAAATCCGATTTAAAACACATTAGTCATGAGGTCAATTTAAACGGCGGACGATTAGAAGAGGTGGGGTCCTTAATAACAGCGCATTCGATATGATTTATCGACAAAAAGAAGAGCGTAGTGTGTTATCCGGCACCTCCCGACAACGACGTAAAATTTTATTGTGCGAGATTTATCGATGACTATCAATAAAATTAAGAAAAAAAGAAACGTATACAATAAAGCGACCACGAAAGATACAGCGTGACTGTTACTCAGAACTTTACAATCGTGAAATATTATTTAAATCGGATTATTGGAGCCTTTTACGAGGTTTATTGTTGGTAGATTAATAGATGTGATACAATACCAAGTTTTTAGAGTGCTTCACAAGGCCTTCCTACCTACACAATCTATACAAATAATAAGAATGTAAATCTGACGTAACTGTACTTAAAAAAAACTACTACTGTATAAAAAAACGATGCAGGTGTCTAGGAATAGCTAATAGAATACATTTCAATTATTTCTCACAGAAAAACGACGTGAAGTAACAGTACTTGCATTGTTGCTTTTCGTTCGGTCAGTGAGAGCGCCGGAGACTCATCTCCCCCTTCCCTCTCCTCTCCCTTCCCCCCTCCTCTAACCTCACACACTTTCTATCCATTCCACCAAACACAGGCTGGCAACGCACGTGCGACTCCTCTGGGGTTGCTAGTGTTTATGGACGGCGGTGATCGCTTAACAACAGGTGATCCGTCTGTTCGTTTGCCTCCTATATCATATATATATAAGATATATATCATTTTTAGAAATGTGTCTGTCTGTCTATATGTATGTCACTCTGGAATAATGTATACTACCTATCAGTGAAAACATGTTTAGAATTAGATTAGTAGTTCAGAAGAATACTTTCTACAAACATTATATATCACTGTATAAAGTTTACATATCGAATATAATAAAATTATGTAAATGTAATCTTTATATACAAGTCGATTAATAAAAGCTGGCGAGTACAACACAAACACTCATTACAGCAGTTTATTATCAATGGCACGGCATAACATTGATTGCATGCGTAATAAAAAACAACTTTCCATCTCTTTCGCACACTAGAAAGATTATGAGCCAGACAAGGATTGAATGATACGTTTTACGTTTGAAGCAAGCTAGAAACGCAGCGTGCCCTATTCATTTGTATAAGTAACGCCGCCATGGCCAATGAAACTACGGGTCGCGACGTAACGCAAGACGTGTATTGTAATAACGTTTTCAAACAACTTGCTGTATCGTAACAATACATGAGTATAAATACATTAAGCGTCAGTTTTAACTAACCTAACCTAACCCCTATCACTTTTGATGAAGTATCGGATGCCATCACGCATTTAAAGCTTAGGAAGTCCCCAGGTCACGATGGGATCAGAAACGAGGTATTGCGACTCCTTCCTGATCACATCATAGCTCTACTGGTCTGCATCTTCAATGCGGCCATGTCCCAGGGCCATTTTCCAACTGCCTGGAAGAAGGCCGTAGTTATAGGCATTCACAAGAACGGCAAAAAAGCTACGCTTCCCGATAGCTACCGTCCTATTAGTTAATTAGATACGCTAGGTAAGCTATACGAGCGGCTCCTTTTAAACAGTCTCCAGACATCCATATCCGACTTAAATCTGTTACCGCCGGAGCAGTTTGGTTTTGGCGCGGAACACTCTTGTACAAACCAAGTGTACCGCCTCACGGAGTACATTCTAACTAGGTTCAGCGATGATCCCGATCGCAACCCAACACCGGTTAAAGCTAACCCGAAACGCACAATAGCTGTCTTTTTCGATGTCGCCAAGGCCTTCGACAAGGTTTGGCACAAAGGGCTCATGTATAAATTATGTCAATCCCGTATCCCGGATAGGCTAGTTCACATAATCCGCGATTATCTGTCAAATAGGACTTTCCGCTACAGAGTGGAAGGTGAGCAGTCATCACCCCACCCGATACGCTCAGGTGTGCCACAAGGCTCCATTCTCGCGCCCACACTTTACAGTCTGTTCGTCAGTGACCTTCCTCGGCCCCCGGGAGTAGAGCTAGTTTGTTATGCTGACGATACAGTCATCTACGCTTCCGGATGTTTTCCGATACGACTTGCGTCGCAGAAGCCCTTAGCACACTCGGTGACTGGTTTCTGCGATGACGTATAGAGGTCAACCCCGACAAAAGTGCCGCAATACTTTTCCATTCTAAACACCGCGATTACGAGCCTAAACTCAAACCTATCACTTTATACGACACCGAAATTACGTAGACCAAGCAGGCTAATTATCTCTGAGGTACGCTAGACAGACCGCTCTCACTTAGACAACACACAACGCGAGTACATAACAAGGCCGCCATGGACAAGGCTCGTCTACATCCGTTAATCTGTCACAAGAGCAAAACGTCCCTCAGACACAAGCTCACACTGTACAAAACTTGCACCCGTCCCGTTCTAACATATAGCTGTCCCGTTTTCGCACATATGTCAGTATATAACTTTAAAAAATTACAAGTAATTCAAAACCGTTTTCTACGTAAGGCGACCGGCGCCCCGTGGTACGGCCGGAACGAGAATCTCCACAGGGACCTGGAGATGCCCTCTAGCTGGGCGTATGTAAAATCACTCACGAATAGCTATTTTGAAAAAGCGGCGAACCATCCCAGCCCGTTAGTGGTATCCGCCGCGGATTACAAACCTGTACCAAACGCTGCGCGTTATAAAAGACGTCCGCGACATATTTTTACCGATCTTCCCGACGAAATTACGGCAGCGAACGATCAATACCAGCCTGTCTCTCGAAACAGAGCGTGTTCACGCCCACGCCCACGAAACCACAGATCACGCCGCTGGTCTGGGGGTTAATTTTGCTCCCGCACTCCAGATTAGGCCCCACTCAGCAGCGACTCAAGCCTAGGTTCATTCCCTCGGCGGGGAGCCTTTGAGTACGCTGCTAGCGCGATACAGTATAACACAAAAATTTACATCACTGCTACAACATTACACTATCACCTCCACACACGTGCACATCCACACGCTTACACATGAAAGTGGAAGGGTTTTATTTTTTCCCTTATCGAACTGACAAAATTCTAATTTTCCGATAGTAAATACATGGAGTTGTTGAGGCGTGTATGCTTGGTACACATATACGTCTCAACAACTTATACATATATAAATAGTTAGCTAGATTAGTTAAGATAGGACGCGATTTGCATGTAACAGGCAACAGCCAAGCCGAGGAGTGCCGCGCACCCTTGAGCTAGTTGCCAAAAATAAAATCGGCTGAGTGCCTTAAGAACTCGCCTAAGTAATTCGGTGAAGCTGTTAAGACCATGCTAGGTCAATAGCGTAGTCAGTTCGAAAAAAAAAATAAAATTCTATAACCGACCGGCATACAAAATGTTGTTATTATCTCATTGGTCATGGTGGTCCAATGGTATGACCGATGAAATCTCAATCCGATGTCCGCAGGTCGAACCTGGCCTATATCAACGAATTTTTCTAAATTCGAGTACATGTACTAATGTTAAATTGGTAACACTATCGTCTGACGGTGAAAGAAATAATTGTGAGGGAACCTGAACCTGAGAATTGTTCTTATAGTACCATTGTATGTGGGAAAACATATTTGAAATCGCCAATACGCAATACGTCGCGTGCTGGTGTGGTGACCAAGCCTATACCTACTTGGGGAAGGCTACTATAGTCCTGCAGTGGGTCTTTAACAGGCTGATGATCATGATGGTTATAACTATTATTGACAATACTCCAACCCTGTTGGATCGATCACCATTAAACTTCAAACACCTAGATTTTTCAGTAGTCCGGTGAAGCTGTTAAGACCTTGCTAGGTCAATAGCATAGTCCGTTCGAGAAAAAAAAAAAAGATTTTTCTTACATTGAACCGTTTTTAATGCTATCATTGTTATCATAAATCGCTACTGGATGGCGCTGCAGCACATCAACTTATTCAATCTACCCTCAAGAAAATCTGTACATGTATTTGTAACATAAAATCTTATTAATTTTGGTTGGTACTCATCTTAAATCCCATACATTGATACACTCTTTACAACGCAAAAGAAATTACTAATTAATACTAATTAATATTTACAGGTGTTAGAACATTACTACATATTTGTACTATAAGTTTACAAAAGGCCGCGACTAAATCTTTGAAGTGCCGAAATTTCTAAGAAAGACATTCGAGATCATAAACAGCCGCCTTGTTATTGTTATTGTCTGTTGCCATGACCATGTGTGCCATCACTCTACGGTTGCTGTGTCTCTGTAGGAACGATGGTGACTTCTGGAAATGACGGCCGTCTGTGTGCATCCACCAGAAACTAACGCACTGTTTGTAACAATATGTATCATGAAGAGAAAAACCAGATCGAGTTTCTTACTTGTTTTTCTCGATGACTGGGTGTTATGTCCATCCAAACCGATGGTAGCTTTGACGTTCATAAACGCCATCTCAAGGTCTAAATTCAACATTTTTGATTTTTTATAGGTAGACAAATTCGTGCGCGACAGTCGTTAGCGACGTTTTGTTCACATCAAGAGTACTAGAGTCTCTAACAATATCTGGATCTCCGCTGGACAGTCGCGCACATAGTTGTTGGACTACGTGATATTTTGATTACAATCAGTAATGGCGGTAGGTACCTAGCTTATCACTTGTAAATCAACTTTTCAATTTTTTAACATCGAGAGTGTTGTTTATAAATAATTTTGTTTAATACTTGCTACATAGGTAAAATATAAAAGTGCTATTGAAAACGTTTTATAACGAAACAAATCTATAGTCCCTAAGGTATCGCAATAAAGACATTATATTTAATTAATTTTTGACCATCTTTATGTTATACGACTTAATTGAAAATATCTTTCGAATCATATCAATTGACGTTAGTAATCGAACTCCACTAGTTAGCATCATAATATAACATATCAACAGTCCAAATGTACATAGTTAAAACAACGTATCGTATGATTGTCTCGTTTGGGTAATAAATCGATACGACAACGGTGTATTACTTTCGATTCATTTTGCAAAATTTATTTTGCAAAACTTTTACTCAAACGAGCAAAATATTCTACACAGTTTTCGTTTTGCTTTACCGACAGGACAATCACCGGGATGAATCCGTAGGCCGGTTGTAGCTCTCCTACCTGTGTTCACATATTACAATTTATGGTTGAATCTTTATAGACTTCGTAAAAATAAATTTCGAAACGTATTAAACCAAACTTGAAACACATAAGAACATTAATAATGTCAAAAACTAATTATGCAAAATGTGTGCACACACATAATACGATTGTTGTTAAACTCAGTATAAAATTCTTACGAAGCCTAAAACAACTATTAGGAAAATGATTATTCATTTTCGGTTAGCACCTGCACTAGACGGAACGTCAGGGAGCCCCATCCATGATTACACCAATCCGGCAGGACCGGGCGGACGGTGTCGATCGTGTATCAACACTATCGACCGTAACGCGCGTCCACCAGGTCTTGCCTCCACCTCTTCATCTTATCTTTCCTTCTCTTCTCCTCTATTTACCCGGGAGCCAGAGGCTCCCCCATCCGTTTCTTAACCGGCGTATAGTTGTATACGGCGGCAAGCTCCTCTGCCTCTAGCTCCCAGAAAGGGGAGCCGGCCAGTGCCATGGCCACCGCTGAGGATACCGTTCGGTATGTTATCTAATATATCTATATATATACACTCATCAAAAAAGTCTAAGCAACATGTACTAATTTAAATTTTAGGATGGTTCTTCACATTATAACGTTGTATTTTATTTTTTTTAACCGACTTCGAAAAAGGAGGAGGTTATATGTTCGGGTGTATGTATTTTTTTTTTTTATGTATATTAATCGATATCTCCGTCAATTGTGAACCGATTTTAATGATTCTTTTTTTGTTTGATTCGGCTATACTCCAAGGTGGTCCCATATAAATTTGAATAAAATATTCAACCCCTAAGAGGGTTAAATATCGTTTATTTGATTTTCACCCAGTTCGTGTCTACGTATTTTCGTGTACTTGAAAGTGATTTCAACAATTTTATTTGAAATTTGATAACTGGGAATGGTGTTCTTGAACATAAAAAAAAATCCAACCATAAGGGTTGAAAATAAAGGGATGAATAAAGCTTATATGAATAAATGAACTTCCCCATAAGCTAATTTTAATGAAAACTTGGAACAACCTGTTGTAATGATAAGAATATCATTTAATCAATCCTGAGTTGATCATGAAAATGAAGAATGGAACTTCTCAACGGCTTACAGCGGCTATCTTGTGTTTGGGTACATAAGACTCGTTTGACGAGGACTTACATGTGGGGTTATGACTGTTGAGGCAATTTCCGTGAAACGGACATTAGGAAAGATGAGGTTCTGAAATTCGTTCACAATCAACCTAATTTGACCAGTTGGATCTAGTACGGTGTAATATCATGTTTGTTTGTCAAGTTATGAACTTATTTTATAAATAATTAGAACCAGATAAATATATTTATATACACTAAAAATGGAAAAATAAAAATTTTTACAAAAAAAAATTGAACCGACTTCGATATCAAAACCCATACGGCACTGAAAAGCGAAAAATAAATACATTATTAATTCAACCAAATGAAATAAAATATGAATATTTGCGCTACCTAATAATATATTGGAAGTCGGTGCCAACCTAAATTTCTAATTTGTTGTAGGTATAAAAAAGTATATTACACTATACAAACAGACGCGAGAGTGGACCTAAACGTTGTATGTAGATGATATGAAATATGGTTGGCACCGATTTCAAATATATTATTAGGTAGCGCAAATATTCATATTTTATTTCATTTGGTTGAATTAATAATGTATTTATTTTTCGCTTTTCAGTGCCGTATGGGTTTTGATATCGAAGTCGGTTCAATTTTTTTTTGTAAAATTTTTTTTAAAATAATATCTTTAGGGTTCTATGATGTAAAAATAACAGCTGTTGTCTTTATAAGTTCTTTTAATAACAGAAATGAACAATATTAGAATATACTGTAGAAACTAAGATACATAAGAAACTAAACTTTTTTTTTACAAAATGAAATTTCTAAAGAAAATGTATTTATTGTGAAAGAATACAACAATTTAATACAAAGTATGGTTTTCTCTGCTATTCAGAACTTGTCAGCAACGATTATTCATTGAATTAATGAGACTGTTTATGTCATCTTGCGGTATTCGCTCCCAATGGAATTGTAGCAAATCCTTCAGCTGTTAGGTTGTTGCCGCTCCGTCCAAGTCCTTCAAAACACGTTTCTGGAGCATGTCCCATGCGTGCTCGATGGGGTTGAGATCTGGCGATTGTGCAGGCCAGGGCAATACCCGGATGTTCTCCGTTGCAAAGTATTCACTGGTTCGCCGAGCTGTATGTGAACGCGCATTGTCATGCATTAACCTACAATCGGAGCCAAAGGTTTATGCAAATGGGACATAAGGTCTGAGAATATCCTCAATGTAATTTTCAGCATTCATGTTTCCATTTACAAAAACGAGCTTAGTTCGCCTGTTCTTCATAATACCCGCCCATAACATAACTGTTGAGCCGCTGTATGGATGAACTTCCTGGACGCACCTGAGCCTTCCAGTATTTCCGGGCCGACGATACACTCGCACCCTTCTTGTATCAGGCTTAAACCCGAATCGCGACTCATCGGAAAACATAATTTTATCCCATTGTTCCTGGGTCCATGTTATGCGTTCTCTACACCATTCATATCGTCGAGCGCGATTCCCGTGACGTATTGGTGGGCACCTGATTGGGCGTCGAGCTCGTAGGCCGTATTCATGCAGTCGATTTCGCACAGTTTGAGGACTTACATCAACATCACTTGAAATTTGTAGCCTCAAACTTATCTCTCGAGCGGTTAACATCGGCTGGCGTCTTGCAGTCAGTTGTATGTACCGGTCTTGCCAAGTGGTTGTACTCCTTTTACGGCCTGGATGCTGTTCAGCGGGTTCTCCTGTATTATTGTAGCGCTGCCAAAGATGACAAATAACACTTCTATGAATGCCAAAATGTCGAGATACCTGGGATTGATTACTTCCCGCTTGCAACATCCCTACAGCTCTTTGCATTTCATCTGCCATTAAATGACGTTGCTTCATGAATATCTAACAATTCAATTTTGTCGCTAACTTTATTTAAATAGTTGGTAAAATTATAAAATCAAGACTAAACGTAGCAATTAAAACGCACTTAAATTCAAACAAATTCGCAGTCATTTGAATTTTATGAAAAAACAAAATATAATCAAATTTTTTTTACAACCAGCCAGTATGTGTCATCAATAACAACAAAGATTACTTACCTACGCACTTTGTTTGAGTAAATACTTAGAAATCAATTAATATAAATGGTAAAATTTGTAATATCACGCATGTTGCTTAGACTTTTTTGATGTATATATATATATCTGAATGTTATCATTCAGTATGATGTTCCAGATTATATGAAATGAGCCTGCTTTATAGCTATAATTAGATACATATTATTACTTGAATGAGTTCTACTTCTCGAGCATGTTTTTTTTTCTTCAAACTGACTACGCTATTGGCCTTGCAAGGCCTTTACAGCTTCACTGCACTACTAAGGCGAGCGCTTAAGGAACTCAGCCGATTTTATTCAGGTAACATGCTCAACGGTGCACGGTACACCTCGGCTTGGGCTGTTACCAAGGAAAACCCGATCTTACCTAGCTAAACTATTCTAAGCTATTCATACATATATTTTTTTGTGAATCATGCAATTAAAAAAAAAACTATATGTAAATCAGAATGAAACGAACTAAACTACTCGATTCAGTTCAAATAAGGGAAAAAAGTAAACCCTTCCACCATTTTGTGTAAAAATGCATGCAACTTCGCTACTATAAGAGGTAGACCACACCGAGTAATAATTTAGTTTTGGTTATGTTGCAAAATAACAAAAAATGAAAATCGAGTGTGAGTTCACACGCGGTAGATATGAAACTAAGAATTCTGATTAATTTTTAAGACAATCAGATGAATACACTATGGAGCTGGTAAATATTAGTTTTCGTCATTATTTTGTAACATTGTAATATATATTAGCAATGTTAATAACACACAACACAGTATGAATTTTAAAAGTGGGCGATAGTCACTATGATGCAACAAAAAATAATGTGTTTCAACGATTCTCTCTCTCTCTCTCTTTGTATATATTTCGATGATATTAAGTATAGACAAATTAATTCTCACACAGGCTAAAACCTATGTATACATTTATAGTTAACCCTTCTTCGTTATACATTTTCCTTTCATAATATCCAATTGAGACCGTGTCTAAAAGGCGTATCACTTCAAAAAATATTATTACAATAGAAAAGGAAAACATACAAAAAGTCCATAAAAGAAGAAATTGATATACGACAAATAGACGTCAGAAATGTATATTTTCAAAAATGATCTAATCCATTTAACCGCATTCACCAATCCTTATATAGAAATCATTTATCCTTACAATGCATTCCGTTACCTTAATACTGTAATAAATATGTTAATATATGCTTAAATAGCACAGGAGTGTCAAGCAAGTGCTGACAACATAATGATATAAATTAATGTCGCATACAAAATGCAATACATCAACAAACCCACGGGTATCGACCCACGCGTTTTCGGGCCAATTTCAATATCTTAGCATAACCGTCGATATTCAGTACAAAATCGTAGGGAACGGCAATCGAGCACAGCTTAATGGTACGACGATTGAATGTTGAAGGAAACGAACGACAAGTTATCAGATTAATCGTAACATTAATCGTTTCATGTGTTAAGTCTAAATGAAATATTGTTAACGATCAATGTTTACGAATGTTGTACGATGTGAGAAAAATTATTTCAGTTATTTAAACTGAGTAAAGATATTGATGACATTTAAAAAAGGTTTTTTATGCGTTTTATGCCCTTAAACGATATGAAAATCGAAGCATTATAAAAATATATGTAGGTGGTAGAGCCACGCTGAATCTATAACTGGTTTCAGCATAAAAGGGTCGGCTCGCCCTCGGTAGTATCATCCGACCCACAGAAACACCGACGTGAAGTAACAGTGCTTGCATTTTTGCGTTTCGTTTGGTCAGTGTGAGCCAAGAGGCCCCCACCTGCCCCTATCCCTTCCTTCTCTCCTCCTTAACCCTCCGCCCTTCCCCACCAACACAAGCTGACAACGCACTTGTGATTCCTCTGGTGTTTCTGGTGTCTATGGACGATGATGATTACTTAACATCAGGTGACCCACCAGTACCTGTCGGGGGAGCAGATGCAGTGCCAGTCGGCAGTTCCTGCTCCCCCGCCAAAAAGGTGTATGAAGGCACCATGGGGTTTTAGTCCGTGCAAATCGGACATAACCCATCCTCAGCTGTCCTACGGGATGGGTATCTGTTAGGGATTTCCCCATGATAAAAAAAAAGGTGACCCACCAGTTCGTTTGCCTCCTATGACAAAAAAAAAATCCTAAATGTAATACAAAACAGAAATCATTTAGTAAAACTGTACACGGCTTTTCAACTCTTTTACTGCGGCACGTCAAAGTAATGATAAATGATTAGCACAGTTCAATCTAAAAACAGCATCAACCACCGAGAGTCTACAGATCATCAACAGTGATCTCTGTAAAGCCGACCTGCATCTAGAGCGCTGGCCATACACTGGCTGATTCCGAAACGCGTCAAACTAAAAAACTATCTATTAATATATTCACCTCTACCAGACATAAAAACGCAAATAGTTGACATTAATAATTAGTATCTTAATCATAAGTGAGATAAAATTAAAAAGTACAAGTACACACACTTTGAAGAATTAAAAAAATATTATTTCATAATACACTGCAATACAGTGTATACAGAAAGTCTACACGTTCTAGCACCATGGAAGGGTGTCCAGCTCAGTATATGCCAGTGTCATGAAAAATACTCAGCACTGGTTTTCAGCTGGAACCCAATGCGATTCACAGTACGTAATAAATAGAATCCTAAATATTAACAAGAAATCTGTTAAATATGAATAAAGTTTAAAATAGTGGTGTATATAATATACATCATTTGAAAAGATGAAAGAAGCAATTGCAGGAAAATAAAAATGTACGTGTTTTAGTTATTTGTTTTCGACTGGCCAGTACGAGCCAATATATACTGGTAACACTTGTTGTCAAGTGAAAATAAACGTGATTAATATATTCCAGGTGTAATCATTAATTACATCCGTGATACAACAATATGCAACATATATTAGATCTTTAATTGGTAGGCGACCATTGCGATATCAATAAAAAACAATTAATAATTTTAAACATATGATAAAGCCTTTTAATATTGTACTTGTTTATATTCCTCTATAACTAAGAGAATAAGCGTTGGGGTGTAAGGGGTGTCGAATAACATCATAAGACTTGAGACACCCAATCCAACCTCACCTGCACGTGGTGCACCCTGCTGAATAACGAACGAGGCAATGGCGCAAGCGGGGAGGTAGGGTTTTACAGCGCGACTGGGTCGCAACCACCATGTATATGGCGAAAAAGCCCGTAATAGTGATTCGCTTCTACGGGTCGCGTTTCGGGATCAGCCTGTGCATATCCAGCTTTTTACAGGCCGGCATGATAGTAGCGACCGGCGATGGACAGTGTGTCAATCGGTGGTCGCTATTATTTTTGGATTGTACTATGCTTACCATCAGGCATAGTGCAGTCACTTTGCAGTGCTACAAAAAAAAAATATTATGTTGTTGAAAATAGTCTTCATCAAAATATTAAGCTTTTCACAAATATTAAGGACACACGTGCCCTATAATATCAATTCTAATATAGAACTCAAAGAATTTGCACTAATCTGTCAATCGTCATAAATCACATACATTGTGGTCACGATAAATCGTGTCACAACGTATTAATAGCCTCACGACATTCCTAAATCCTGTTAGACTCGACCAGTGCGAATTGCAAGCGTTGAAGTAAATAGCACCACTTCATTACCTAGTCAGAGGCAAAGATAAACTGCCATCGGCGAACTCTACACATTTTATTTATTTACAATACTTCTTTTTCTCCTTATAACAATTCAAAGTGGAACGTACTAATTATATCGATAGGTAATAACAAGCTTGCTTATTAATTATCCTCGCCAATTTAAGATTCATTCGGTTTTGATTTCAACAAAAGATACCTTAGTTCGAATTATTAAATAATTATGGCATGCAGTGAAAATATAATTACATTGCAGAAATACACAGTAGGGATGTTATGGAGCTCCGTAACCGTAACCGAAACTATCGGATATCCGAAAAAAATACATATCCGTAACCGATAAAAAAGTTTCGGATAATTTCGGACACGGGTAAAGTCCAAATTTATCGCATTTTTTGTCTTATTACTTAGATAAGACTTGAAATTGAGTAGTTATATTGATAACTTGCCTAATATGACGGATTTATAATACCAAACGGCAACTTAGAGTTAGAATAACCAAATTATTGCATAGTAATTGTGTTTATAGTTTACTTCAATCTAATATCCGTAACCGAAACTATCTGAAAGTAACGGATAATTCGAAATAATTTCACATCCGTAACCGTAATCGATATAATTATATTCCTATATCCGTATCCGTAACCGTAACCGAAATATCATATCCATAACATCCCTAATACACAGCTCGAATATTATATAGACTTCAATCAAATAAAATGTATACTGTTGCAATAACATTAATATTCATTTCGATTAAAATTATAAGACTTGACTCTTCCAAAAGATCATTACACAACTCTTAAAATACTTCATACAATTCACTAGAATCATGAAATATATCGTCTAAAATATTTGCATACAATGAAACGAAATGAATTTTTCTTCGCGACATTATGTTCTTTTTGAATTATTTTCATTTATTTTATTTTTACTTAAATTCGTACTCAAAAATAAATGAAGTGAACAGTGGTGTAAACAAAACAAAAGGTAAAAAGCTCTAAAGACCTTGCTGGATCAATGGCATAGTCAGTTTGAGAAAAAAAGGAAAACATAAGTTTCCACGTTGTTTTCGACAGAGCAGATGAAAGAATAGAGAAATTGGATGGAAATGTATGAATTTTACTAAGCCATATAATCCACCAAATTGTCAAGCAATGAATTTTTTATTTAATAATGGTGGAAAAGTGTTCAAGAAAGGGGATTATTTGTTGAAATATTGAAGAGAAATCGTATCATTCATACAAGTGCCGTATCCAGGCCTTATGTTTAGTCGGGAATATTGCGTCGGTACATTTTAAAATGAGATAAATAAAATTTTAACTGTTCGTATAACACGATTAATTTTTTTTAGAATATCCAGTTTTCATACACCGAGAACGAAGTTCAAATTTTGTCGTTCATAAGGTAAAAACCTCTTTAATGTACTTCATATTTTACAACATTTGAAGATCTTGAAAAAGAACATAAAATAATAGGAACGGCTAAGATTGGATTTAGCTCGTTTTGAAATGTAACGAGTCATGATCTATACGGCGTAATCTGTGTCCCCGTGGAATTGCATATGATTACAAATGATTAGAGATATCCACCGGGGCCCGCATCCAATAAGCGTTTAGAGTAATTGAATGATCGCAGGAAGCGGTTACTGCTGCGGCGGTGAGTACCGGGGCGCGACTGCATCCGTCATCATCTCTGGGACACGCTCAATTGGACGGGAATTGGTAACGTCCAGTTACATTGGAACGTGATTTGTTATTTAAATTGAACCAGTTGAAGTACTGCTTACATTTCAAATTGAAATTAAAGTTTAGCTGTTCCTAATATTTTGCGCTATTTTTCAAGATCTTCAAATTTTGTAGACCTAAAATATGAAGATCATAGAAACAAACTAAAAACTTTATAAACGGCAAAATTTCAACTTCATTCTCATTGTATAAAAACTGGGAATCTTAAAAAATTAAACGTGAAATAACATTTTAGACATAAACAATTTCATAAAATCAAATAAAAAAGCGTTCTCACCTAGACGCCATTCTCATAAAACATAATAACAACAATATATCAAATCAAATGTATCATTTACCATCTATTTTTCTAAGATAAAAATAATGGCTGACGGTATAGAAATGTTCGGTATTATTGCGAGCGATAAAAAACTATGAAAAATGGATAAATATTACAATAAAATGTAATGTTTAAGGATATTTTAGAAGCTTTTAGAGAACATCACGAGATGTAGATGAATGATCACTCTAAAGCACTTTAGAACGTTTTAAAGCAATGTAAAAACCACCTGTGCTTATATTAATAATCGTATATCTATCTACGTCAACCAAGATATGATTACTTTTATAAATTGTCATCGCTACAAGGTTAGTTGTTAATGCAAGAGGGTCCTTCCTTGTGAAGAAGTCAAGCTAACATTAACTGGTAAACCATCACCATCCTTTGGCTTTATTTAAAAAAGAATCTATTGAGGACTAAGAATTTGTAACCAGTTTTTTATGTAGCCAGTTTTTGGGATAACAGTTTATTGAGCAGTTTTTAATTGATTATGCTAATAGTGCTTAGTAGTGAAATTCTAGAAATTTTCCAAATTTCTGGTGACAAACAAATAGTCATCTACAGCATAGTTTGGTACGCAGGATGGATATTTTTTTGGATAACTTTTAAGATCCATAATTGAATTATTAATAGCTTTTTTAATGTAAAATACATATAAAATTACAATTAAATACAGCACTTGTGCGGGATAGACATATTACTAATATATTATTAAACAATTATCTTTGAATAAACTGTTATATCTTATAATCAAATAAATTATGCAAATAAAATGTTTATGTGAATGAAAACATTTAAAGCCATTTCTCAATACATCTGTAAAACGTGGAGAATGTCAAAACAACGTATCAATCGATCAACACGTTGCTAATGTGAAGTCAAATGCTAATTTATTCCGACATATTCCAAAACAAAAATGATACCAAGTGTGTGGCCTTAGTATACATTAAAGAGAGCTCAGAGAGCTCTAGCTATATAGAGTTTTCTTATAGCAAAAGTTTCACAGAACGCGTTCAAACTATAATCGTGCACTGAAAACAATATTCAATCATATCGCTAGCGTTGGCAAGAACAGACACTTTATTTAGCTTGTTAAAGTATTAAACCTCTAAATACCTAAGAGTTTATATTATAACATATATAGTCTCCTTGATAACTTGCTATATTTTTTGGTAATGTGTAGGAAGGACTCCCTCTTTAGCCGATATCGACTTTTTGCAAATTCTTGTAAAGTTCTATTTTTTCAAAAGATTATTCTACCATACAATATGTAGTTAGATATATCTTCTGTTACAAGAAAGTATTCTCTTAGTAGATAGTACCTATGTGTATATGTATTGTTTCATTCAAGGAAGGCTAAAATTAATCTCATTATTGTTTAAATGTTGTCCACTATTATTGACATCCGTTTATATCTCATGAATAAGTATTAATATTTTCGTTGATATCGATCCCTGTTAAGGCCTATGTCGTAATGCAGATAGCTAGCAGCCCTCACCCCACACTGGCTACTTGGGCTTTAATCAGCAAAGAGTTCTCAAACTATTGGAGCGCCAACAATTTTATATATAGATTTTTACTTGATAAAATAATAACCAGCAAATCATTCAGAGCTGTCACAGCTATTTAAGCGGCAACAACCCAATTGCCTATCGTTATCGACCCCTAGAAGTCCATGTAGATCACATAGGGAATCATTGGCTTATACATTATGTTTTACAGTGTAGAACATGATCAATTTTGAAAGCTTCTGTGTCACGTATTTTTTCTACCACCAAACAGCAGTGTAAGGGTTGTAATTGGATTAATATACACCGGTGCACAATAAATTCTCAGGCTTGGACCAATATCATTCTCAAAAGAAGGAACGCGCACAAAATTGAGTTCAGAATAATAGGAACACTTTCTGTAAGTATTTTTAATTCTTTAAGACTAAGTTTCTTTCACTTAAGGTTAATTGTACATTCGAGACACAACTATATATCACAATAAAGACTTGTAACTCATAAAACGGATTTATGCACGCTGAACCCTGTAAGGTTTCCGGGACATTTGCTTTTATAGCAGTCGTTAATGAAGAAAGTTTAATATCCAACATCTACTAAAGTTAAATTTTTAGTACGCCATGAGAAACATGTTTAATGGAAAGAAATCATTGCAAAATTGTTCACGAGCTGGAAACATCAAAATTGTTAATAGAATCTAAAAGCTTTGTTGAAAACAACACACTGAGGAATTAATTTACCGACCAATTACATATATTAAAAATAATTTATTTCTAGGTCTTTCATCCATACATTTTGTTATCCCTAACCTGGAAAGGAATTTAGACGTTAGTCACCAGCCATGTTCAAAACATAAAATTATTAAATTCGAAAGGAGCCATGTTATCTCTCTTTTTCACAAAAGCACAACCACATTTCTCAATCCGTTAGTTCAAATCTTAAATATCCTCAAGGCAACGAATCAAACAATAAGTATTTGTATTGGATACATAATTAAAATCAAAAACAAAATAAAATATTATTTTTTTATTCAATTCAAACAACTAGAAGGCACCACCACCAGTTCAGAAAACATACCAGACGCCGAGCAGTTCCACGAATCAATGTTTATTTACTTAACACTAGTTTTTACCCGCGACTTCCACTGCGTGAATGCAAATTTCGAGTTTACCTTGGAAAGACTATATTTTTTTCTGGATTGAAGGTATACTTACTCTTTTTCTTTAGGTAGGTCTGACAACGTGGCAAAATTTCATAATGATGTGTTGAATAGTTAAGGCGTGAAAGCTTAATAACCAATAAACAAACTCCACATTCGTCATTTATAATATAAGTTAGAATTGTAGTCCAATGCGTGTTCAATAACACGAGCCGCATAATTTGTCAAAGTGAGATTATACATGTAATCACAACATGTATACTTATTTACACGTATTATCATTCAAACGTGAAGTCTGTACGCTTTACATAGTCAGATTGAACAATAAATGTTACGTAAAAAACGAATTAAAAAAAATAATGGCATAGGGTTGCCAAAGCTTCCTAAATTTCTTGCCAAATTTAAGAAGCACTCCGACATTCAGAATGCTATAAAGCTGTTCCCGGAAATTTAACGCGCATTAAGCGCTTGTAAATTATGTACCTACAAGACGATGGCGATGAACTGGGGGAGAGGGGAGGGTATAATTTCTAAATTTCACTGGACCGCTTATCAGGCCATTAAAGTATTACGTAAGCCCTAAAGGGTGGCGGGGGTCTACGATTTGTCTACTTTTGTGAGGAGCACGATATGATCAACTGGGCTAAGGAAACGAGTACATATTAAAAAGGAAAATTTTTTACAAAATATTTTATTCCTTATTTCGTTTTGACTGTTTTTTTTTTATTAATGGTAACTCTAACGACTAATCAAAATAACTACGCGTTTTGTAATCCAATAAACATCTATATTAGCAGGCAAGTGAACGCGCATCCGCGCTGGCGCACAGACAATTGGCAACGACATAAACACCTCCATGACTAATGGATTAACTCAAACGAGATGAATTTTAACAATACATAGAAGAAAAATTACATAACACAATAAACATAAACGACTACCAGAAGAGATCCACGAACGAGAGATAAAGCGATTATAGCTAAGATCATAGCTTGTTGGGAAACCATGTAGGTTTGAATCCTAGCAGCAGAGTAGGAGATTTCGGTGAAGGAAGACATAGTGATGAAACCATAGCATGGTGGTAGAATGTAGCATCAAAATATATTTTATCAATGGATAATAACGATATTACCACTGAATAATATCAAGCCGTATATGAAACATTTTAATACATTTCGTTTTAATCGTACAGAGATTAAATCAGAGCTTACGAGAAATCGATACGCATGCGTTGTCGGAAACATATCAACTGAGATGTCAACCGTATGTTGTCACGAAAACCACAATTTCCGGAGAGTGTAATACACGATGCGACTAAACCGAATGGTTTAGACCAGAGATATTCGTGTCCTAACGGGTCACGAGTATGGTTGCCTACCATCTGAAATGCAGAATGAAAAAATTAAACCAATTGTTTAATTAGCTGTTAAAATGTATTGTATTTTCATACATTACCTATTCTAAGCTATTCATTTATAACACTTGAGAATGTCTTTCCTAATAAATGTATAATAATAATTTACATAAATGAATAACGCTGTTTTTGCATAGCTGTTTTGACCAATATAGTATGATCCGTTATACAAATAATTATGTGCGTTACACTGACCATTTAATTTTCTCACAATCAATTACTCTGTACATTACATAATTATAATTAGTAAATTCGAAGATATAACAAATTTAAAATTACACACAATAGATAAAATATTTCAATAATTTACAACAAACCTTAAGTGCTCAAAAATAAATAGATACGTGTTAAAATCGTTTACACGTTCATGATATCATATTAATAGATGTACCCTTGCGATGCCGGGGAGTGTCGATAATATAATATAAGCATCGCGTGTATCAGTGTGCACACGCGGAGGAAGTGAAACTTCCTTGTCTTTTATGTAATAAATGATAAATATAAGAAATTTGTATTGGTAGAGCCAAGCTGAAGCTATTATTGTTTTCAGCACGAATGGGTCGGCTCGTCCGGGGAAGCACCACCCTCTCACAGAAAACCGACGTGAAGAAACAGTGCTCGCATTGTTGCGTTTCGTTCGGTCAGTGAGAGCGCCGTAGACCCATCTCCCGTCCCCCTCCCTTCCCCTCTCCTCTCCCTTCCACTCTCCTCTAACCCCACTCCCTTTTTCTCCACTCCCCAAACACAGGCTGGCAACGCACGTGCGACTCCCCTGGTTGTTGCAAGTGTCTATGGACGGTGGTGATCACCTAACATCAGGTGACCCATCTGTTCATTTGCCTCCTATGATATAAAAAAAAATGCTCATAAACTATATACTATACGAAATTTCATTTTATACAATTCTGTATACTGCTATACCCAGACAGATCTATATATACTTACGTTTAACGTGTAACACGTAACGAAGATTTCCTTAACGGCCATTAAAAAAACATTAATAAAACTTCCATAAAATTTATTTACTACTAGCTGTCCCGTGCTCACACTTCGTTGGGCGGTGAACATTTATAAAAAAATTACTTTTTGTGACTTGACTATAAAAGTTAGACAAATGCTGTCGCTAATTTTTTTGTAGGTATTATCAAGGTCTACAACTTTATTCTAAAACTCAATCATAAATATATCTCTCTCATCTTTAAAGCAGCGATTTTAAGAAACATTTCCGTATAACTGTTTTTTCTCCGACTTACTTTGCAAATTCGACTACCACAAGACTTTCATTTTTCTGGTTAATATATAGCCTATGACACTCACAAATAATGTGACTTTCTGTTGGTAAAAGAATTTTCAAAATCGGTTAACTAGTTCTTGAGTTTACCCCCTACAACGTCACAACGTCACAACTCACAAATTTTAACTTTTTATAATATTAGTATAGATGTCAACCCTACTCACAATATAGAGTTACACGACTCGATATGTCATTCAACTCGTGTATCGATTATATCTCGCACTATATTGATCTAGTTTCCCACGTTGACTCATACGGTGTTACGCCATATACGACGTACGAGTATAAAAAATTAATTAATTCGATAACTTGGAAACTTAATGACGATGATCAATTAGAAAGTTCATGTATTTTATAGTTATGGACACTTACACGAGTTTTACATCTAAATTGGATATCGTTTAGTAACATCGCAGCTGTCTTGAAGTTCTGATGGGACGTTGAAAGCATTTGATAGAAAACCACTGATAGAACTTGAAGAATCTTTAATAGAATTTTTATTACCTATTTCGACACATTTGGACTCCATTTTTATAACAATATAACTCTTATTAACTGAGTACAGAAAGTAGTCCGGTGAAACTGTTAACACCGTGCTAGGCGATCTGGGATTTTAAAAGTTAGAACGATCGATTATATTAATCGATATTTCACATCGAATCGATGCAGTGAATCGATCTCACACGCTACAAAATCGTGATTCGATTTTGTCTATTTTGATAAAAATAAAACCGTACAGTAATTTATAAATTACAAAAGAAGTCAAAAACGGAGAGACATCGATTTTTAAGTAATCAGCTTTTTAGAACCTCGATTTTTTCATGAATCGGTTCCACAGTCCACGATACGGATCGATTTAAAATTAATCCCTTTTTCAGCGAAGAATCGCCATCGTTAATGTAGAAATCTAGACGTATCCGGATGCCCAAGCACCAGTAAGGTTAAGGTTAAATTACGCGTTCCTATTAACACCGCCATACAGCTGTACAAAGTACAGCGACATCTATTGGTGTGCAAACGACTTAACAGCCCCTTTAAAGAGAGGTTGTTTTTTTTTTTTCGAAATGAAAACGCTGTTGACCTGGAAGGGTCTTCACAGCTTCACCGAACTATTTAAAGAGAGGTAGTAGCGGCGAATGATTTGACAACGGAGGCAATACCGTCGTGTGTTCTATCATAAAGAAGTACTACTGTTTTCCATTTAGAAATACGTTGGCAAAAATTGTGTGTAGAAGTCTTTAGTTATGTTTTTATCTGTCATATTTCACAATCCTTATGTTTACCATGTACTATGTTTACTAATTTACCATATCTGTACAATCTTTGTATCACTACAAGGTTATATTTTAGCTCCAAAAAAATATGAATTTTAATCAAATTTCGACTATTAGTAATAATAAAGAAGTATGGAGTTGCGAGCACAGATAATATCAACTATTACATAAACGATGAAAAGGCTAATTGCCTAACGATTCATTAACACTTCTTGGATTTTATTCAATTAACCGTTCCGCCGTCGACATATTTATCAGATGTAAAAGGCCACCGTACCTTCGTGCAAGACATCTTCAGTGAACGCCGTGTAATTTGTATGAACAGTTATTTCAATCTATACTAATATTATAAAGAGATTATAAAGAGATAAAGTTTCTGCGTTTGTGACGTTGTAGAGGGTAATCTCAGGAGCTACTGGTCTGATTTGAATAATTATTTTAGTGTTATACAGGTAATTTATTGAGAAAGATAAATAAGGTTATAGGTATATTATCACGCTAAGATCAATAGGAACGGAGCACCGATAAAAAAATGTTTCTAAATCAGGATGTTTTTTCCTCTCGAGAGCTTCCGCTGCATGTTAGAGTTAGTCCAAAGCAACTATTACTACGCGTAGTAAGTCGCGGGCAGGGGCTAGTACAATATAATTTTACATCTAGCTTTCTTCAGTTAACAAGATCGTTTAATGTGCAAAGAATATAATAAAGCAAGAGACGTCTACCGGATAGTGTGCCGATGAATAAAACTTATCATAGACTGGCATAGCACCAACTAGTGCCAAGCCTTTCAGATACATATCGCTCCAACACACTACTAGTTTATCTCACACTAGTCATATCTGTAGTCCTTGCTCTGTGGTGTTATTTTATCTATCCATATAATAAGAATGTTAATCTAACGTGATTGTACTTCTAGGATTTCTGTAAAAAAATTGTTGAAGAGGTCTAGGAATTAGTAATCAATTATATTTCAATCATTCTTAGAAATATCTGTTTGTTTTTTTATTTGTACGCAAATCACTGCTAAAGTACTGTGTTTACCACAAAACCTTTAGAATTAATAAAGTATATCTTCGAGCAACATTTACTCTTTGTTTCATTAAAATTAGTTCAGTCTTTTTTTTTATTATATCAAAGGAGGCAAACGAACTGGTGGGTCACATGATGTTAAGTGATCACCACCGTCCATAGACACTAGCGACATCAGAGACGTCGCAAGTGCGTTGCCAGCCTGAATATGGGAGAAGGGGGAGGGGAAGGAAAGGGAAAGACGGAAAGAGGAAGGGACGTGGGCCTCCGGCTCTCTCACTGACCGAACGAAACACAACAATGCAAGCACTGTTATTTCACGTCGGTTATCTGTGAGAGGGGTGATACTACCCCGGAGGAGCCGACCCATTCATGCTGAAACCAAAAATAGCTTCAGCGGGGCTCTACCACCTACAAGTCCATCAAAACTTATTGAATTTTAATGACAACGCGACTTAAGTAACAGAATTAATATTACTAACGCCACCCCTGCAGAGACTTCAGTCTATAAAAGGAGAGATGTCGTTGATTAAAGGAATTTTCTGTGACGAAATTATTGTAAGGTGAAGCTCTGATCGGATAAATAGTCATATTGCCTAAATATTGTTAATTACTTTTCCTGACTGTGACCGACTATAGCTTCTAGGGACTGTAAGGTATGTGTTTAAATGATAAAATAACGATGTCATTATATGTAATTACTGAGATTCCACTAAAAATACTTCATGATAATCTATTTACATAAATACAGTTTTGTATAAAGACATAAATATCGTTAAAGCCACATATATTAAAGTGTGTCAACAATTTCGTCTATCGATAATAAGTCACAATAATTTAGATGCAAACTCTATAAGAGTATTGCAATTAGCTGATAAACATGAAGCTGCATCAATGAGCCCTCAAGGTAAAACTGAATGAAATCGCAAATTGTTGTTAATGGTCCATCCAATCACATCGGTATATAATCATCATGAGACGTTGACCCGAACTCCATGAGAATCAATTCAATCGAAGAACCTACGTTCAAACAACGTTCTGCCATTTCAACTTAACAATTTTGATTTTTTTTTTTCTTTATTGGGTATCACATGTGAAAATTGACCACAATTAATGTATTAATTTTAATGTCACTTCTATTCAAATATGTTACTCTTTTACATTTAATCTAGATACATGTATAAGTTTCTAAAAATATTTTTAAGTAAGTTCCAATTAAGTATTACATACATCGTAGTTACTTGTATGCAAAGAATGAGTCATTACATTTCAAAATAACCTAAATCCAATTTTAGCCATTCCTACAAGTTTACGTTATTTTTGTAAGTCTTCAAATTTTGGACGTGTAAAATATGAAGGTCATAACAAAAATTAAAAACTTTATGGACGGCAAAATCTGATTAATTCCGGTGTATAAAACCGGATATCTTAAAAATGATTTAACATTTTATAATAATAATGAAAATAAAATGTAGCTCATTTTGAAATGTAACAAGTCAAATAACTAAACCACAACGCGAATATTTATTAGAACGTCATATATGTATAGTTGCAACAAAACCACATAGGCAATGCGCGACGATATTGCAAACCGTAACAGGTACAAGCAATAAATAACACAATAAATACTCTGCAATTACAATAAAAAATAATCTTTTACATTTCGATTAACCATAAAACAGTCGACAGTTAGATGTAAAGATTCCAGGCACGCCTCATAAAATTATAATCAAAATGTATACGCGTATTTCTCCGTCATAATTTTATGGCATGGACGCGCGAGTCTTTTACGGCAACGAGTACCAGTAATAATGCGCTCCTTACAGGGCGGTTACAATAAATTCGTTCCCAGCTCGACGCTACGCCTATAAAAGAACGAATACGTACAAGATGTTTGTATGTTCCACATCGGCATTAAATTTTATAGCATCACAACTCAATGTCCAACGTTATTGAATGTTTTGCTCAAAATACTAGACGACATTTATGAATAAGTATTACTTGATTTGAATCGGCACTTTTAACTATTACTTAATTATCACTACATTTTATAAAGCAATGTCTTCTGCCACGTCTGTCTGTCTGTTCGCGATAAACTCAAAAACTACTGAACGGATTTTCATGTGACATTAGATGAAGTGAGCCATAAAGAAGTTTTAAATATATATTTCATCTGCCGGACCGGCTAGTTTATTATGTGAAATCAAAACTAACAATACTTTATTCAATTTAGGCCCAATCAGGCGTTTGCGAACGTTAAAGGCCCCACCGTTTCGGAAAACAACCCAGTCGTCGAGAAGAACCGGCAAGAAACTCGATCTGGTATCATGGTACATTTTTTTGCTGTTATCCGATGAAAGTGTTAAGGCCTTGCTAAGGCAATAGCGTGGTCAGTTCGAAAAAAAAAAAAACATATTTTTACAAACATATTTAGGTTCATTCGTTTTTGGTGGATGCACAGAGAGGGGCGACATTTCCAGATGTCACCATCATTTACAATTAATCCGTCCTATAACAATAGCCTTTAGACATTAAAACCCGCTTGACATGATGCTTGAACTCACAATCCGGCAAATCGATAACGTTCTTCGGGGGACTTTGTTATAAAACTTACCTATAAACTGTTATTAGTTTTAGTCAACCTGAAAAATGGAATGAACAATTGGTTACTGTTTCTAGTATTTAAATTATGGTGACCTTTAACTAAATCCAGCTTACCTAAGTTTATGTGGATATACATGAGATTGTCGAGAATATATTGGGAGAGCAGAGTTAAGATACAGAATTCCTGAGACTTAGCCTTTAATGATTCATGTTGAAATAAACTAACTGCAACACTGCAATCAATACTGGCCCCATCAATCTTCAATTATATTATACGAGACGCATTTGTTTTACTTATTGACGTTTGACAATTTATATTATTCTGTACCTTTTCTAGCTGACTGTCTAAATATATAAGAGTATTACTCAGTGCGCGTATTCATTAAATAGTTCAAGAATTACCATACATTCTTTCATAATATAACAATTCGTAAGGGCTTCATATAATAAATTACTCGAACTGCCCGTTTTTGTAGTAGGAATAGGGTGTCAAGCATCTGAATGCTACGAGTATACGAGTTAGTTTTGAGGGTATTCGTTAAATACGAGAGACTGTTTTTGAATTGTCCTATACTTTTTATTTAATGGAATGACACTATAGAGTATCTATCTTTTATTATCGTCGATTGATTGATTACTCTATTTGTCGCTGCCATGTTCAATGTATGTGGATCAGTGTAGAGGAATGAGTGGTACACTTCCTGCACACGCGAGTAACATAAGTCCCCAGCACTTAGCTTCAGGTACAATGCAGTTATTTTGTCGTGTTATCTATAATTAATACGTGAAGCAAAAAAATTGTACCCCTTTTTAACCTATTTGTCCTGAACAGGTGAACTTGAAATTTGGCATAGTTAAAGTTTATATGGCGGAGAAGTGCAGAAAGCTGTTTATTTTATATAAAATGCATTAGAAGTACATTAAATTAATTAAAATATGCACTACTCACACTACTACTCAAATTTTACATAACATATACACACATGTAAATAAAAAAGACATTTTGACAGCCGTCAATAATTACGAAGTTCAAAAAAGTTTGTGAAGGAGGTTGCTGTGCTTGACTATATGTATTTTTTAACTCTTACGTTCCAATTGCCATTTTTCATCCTACATTCAACAATGATATTATAAAGTATAACTATTATTGTAATGTTTATTATTTTTTATGGTGAACTCACTGCAAATGATGAATTAATAAAAAAGGGGCCAAATAATACTCTGTACATTCCAAATAAGAATTTTGTTTATAAAAGTAATCCATGACTTAGACCTCCGCGGTTACAATGTTGCAATTTAACTTCATGCAGCAACAAAAATGAAATTTATTTTCAAAAGCTAATGGTAGTATTAAAAACGTCTTTGTCTTGGATTTACTATTTGATTGTATTGTGCATCCATTACTTTTCTCCTAACGATGATACTGGGCATATCACTATTTCTCATAATGAACAGATTACATTTAATTCAATACTACCCCATGGTGTCGTGTAAAATTAATTGAAAATTGTGTCATTGGTTACGATAGATTTATTTATTTTCGTAAAGTTATGTTTGGTTAAAATTTGAGCTTACCACGTGGTTTTTGTTTCAAATTTATAATTAATTTTCATCTTCATTTACACATAGATTTTTTTAATGATCATATAATAAAGGTCATGGCAAATGACAAATAACTGATTAGCGATGACGAAAACCTTTGATTATAGAAGTATATACCCTTTTAAAAAATAACTCTAATAAACTTCAAACTTTAAAAAATCAACTAACTGTGGTCGAATGTCGACCACTGGGCGCCCACTAGTAATTCTAAATATACTTAGGAAATTTATAAATAAAGAAGTTAAGTTGATTATACTCAAGATAGTAGTAGTTTAAAATTTGATTGTTCTGTCTTATTAAAAAAATAAATTATAGTTAAAAGTTCCGACAGTATTTTCTATTGTCGTGCAATAGCTATAGTTTGGAAAGATAAGTTGACATCTATTCGTAAATCGTTGCGAGAGAACTTAATTTGCACCTGAAATAGGTGAACTGGCAAAAGTTTCTTTGAAGCATTTTCCATTTTAAAAAATAGTGATAATGTTAATTAGAATTAAAGAAACTTTCCCTACTTTTTGGAATTAATTAAAATTAAACTCCAAAAAATTCACGTTAAAATACTTAGGTTTATATATATATATATAATCCCCGGCACTGTTTTAAATAATGGCTCAAAAACTTTGGAAGATATAAAATTCCGAGGCGATTTCACGGACGCGTTGAACGCCTCATGGCGAGTCCAACGTGTGTCCAATCGTTAATCGCAGTCCATAATCGTGACTCCATAGATTACATTTTAAAAAGAGAGACATGTAAACTCCATGATATTTTATTTTTAGAGCATTCGTATGTACAGTCATAGAATATAGGCCAAGGAATTTTTGGCAGAATTTCCTGGAAAGTTTCAACAAGGGGTATACCCCTGTATCTTGTTAGAACATTGGGAGTATCACTAAAAACTTGTAATATTATTACCTACTCGATAATGGCAGAAATCACTTATAAGATTGTTTGACAAAAATAGAACAAAACATAAAAATAAACAGGCTAAAGCTGCAATGTAATATAACTCGTTTTTACAGGTATTTAAGAATCGTAACACACCTTTTTATATAAACGGACAATACGACTACGATTTCCGATATAATATGATACTTGACTGACGGTGTCGACTAGACTCCCATCTACTAGAAGCTGCGCAGGTCGCATATATAATTATTAAAAAAAAAAGATAACCGTATGGCAGTTACCTTATTATTTATAGTGTTTCCAAATTCGAGTGGCACGTGCTCTACTAGAGAACGGACACGGTGAATAAATTACGCATTTTAATATTCAAAGAAAGCTAGCGATGGCGCCGCCTATATCGTTAAATGTGAATAATAATATAGTGAATGGTTATGGTACAACGCTGATCATCTAACAGCTGTGACAACTTGGATACAACCAATTAAATCAATCAATCTGAGATACCTTTTTTACGTCGGGAAATACTAATTTTTTGTAGCGGTTTACCGGTGTAACTACAATCTAATTTCACTCAAATACACACTACGAGATCATCACCATCATCTATAATCTATAAAAACCCATTGCAGGGCTATAGGCCTCTTCTCGAAAGAAAGTATAGGCATGATCACTGCACCAGCCCACAACGTATTGGTGATGTCAAACTCTAAGAATGGATATCTTATTCAGTTCTATGGTTTCCCCGCAGACAGTAGCATTACAAGGACATTTCTCAGGTGCAGGTTTCCTCACGATGTTTTTCTTCACCGTGATCCAAGATGATAAAACACTAAACTTAGAGAGAAAACTGACTCTCGAATGCGGCTGACGGATCACTTCTATATGTACTTGAACATTCTGTTAAATAAGAATGTCAGCAGGTTTCATTACAATATTGCTTTCAGTGAATTCTCAGGCATTACATTTTAAGCCCCTCGGCTGATTTTTTAAGACTCAGATCTGAAAATGACGGAGCATGTCTTTAAAATTACAATTATGTATTGGTTCAAGTTTTTAATATTTTCTAATAAATGCGGGTTTTTTAACTCATGCTGCTAATAGCCAGTTGATCAGTCTACATTCGTTTTTATAGAGCTAAAACCTTATGCTCTGGATAGTCTAGGAGTTAAAACGTAGTATTGGAAAACAATATCACTTAGCTATAATTTCTTAACATTGAACTATGGCTTAATGGAAGAAACAATAGATAGATACTCATTTCGAAATGTAAACTATTTGCATGCACTCGTTTTAACATATATCGTGTTAATTTTGTATTAACTTGGTAGTGTGTAGAGCCACGCTGAAGCTATTACTAGTTTCAGCATGAATGAATCGGCTAGCCCGGGGTAGTACCGACGTGAAGTAACAGTGCCTTCATTGTTGCGTTTCGTTCGGTTAGTGAGAGCGCCGGAAGCCCACCACCACATTCGTGTATGATTCCGGAAGTAGCAATACTTAGAAAATTTAAATTGATATTATTATATACATGTGCAAAGCAATGCTGACAAAAATGAGACAACTGCTAGATAAATACGAAGGTGTTTAACAAAACATAGTTGCCACACAGGTGTGCTTTGGGTACGTGAAACAATGATTCAAAACTGATTCACAAGTTGATAAACATACATTTCGCATTTGTCATGAACACGTTTCATGTTATGGACATATTACATTTATACCTATAAGAAAAAAAAAAAAAAATTTAAAGTCAATAGGCTTGTCGAGGCAGCATTTACGCTATCTTAGTCTATACGCAACACGAGAATATAAGAAACATTTTATAGTTTCCAATAACATGATTAAAATTCAAGACTCTATTGCGAAAGCCGTGTACCAAATAAACATCCACATTAATACGCTCGGCGGTACAACAATAAATCTATTCTTCCTAAAATTAGGGGCCAAAATTCTACAAGTAATCTACGTGACGCCACGGCATAGATGGCGGACATATTGGATCACTACTAATAAATCACACAATCTCAAGCGTTCATGTCCACCACGGTACCTATCGGCGACCCGTGATATTACGTATTCCGCGACGTTGCTCTTCCATAGCGGACCGTTGTCAGGTCCGGCGAGTTCATTACAATTAATTACAATGTTTGCGCTGCGTGCCCTGCTTCCTAGTCGCTAATTAGTAACGAATTGTTATTCTTTCGTTAACACGTTTCGTGCCGAGCCCTTTTTGCATGACATGTCCTTCAATCCATTTGACAAAAATACATGTATCATCATACTTTTTCTTTCCAACTGTTTACGCTATTGGCCTGACTACATTTCGTATTATCAGACTAGTGGGTTCGATAGACGTTGTCCCGCCCTTATAATAAAAAAAAACCTAGAATGATATACCTAAACCTTCCTCGTGAACCACTTTATGTACTGGTGAAAACCGCATGAAAATCCGTTCAGTAGATTTTGAAGTTATCGCGAACAGACAGAGAGATATGGTAGAGGATTGTGTTACTTTGTTATGCAGTGAAGTATACAGCATACTACATACATATATAACCACATAAATCAAAGGTAATGAAGTATGCAAGGTCGAAACCAGTTCGTGATTTCAACTGCCTACAGTAGTTGGTAGAACCATAAAACCAAATTGATACTCGTATCAAATTAAACTGAACCAAAACTATAAAACATTAACATTCTGATTTATTAATCACACGTTAATTAAACATAATAGAAACAGAATCAGACCATTTACGGCGTGTTTTATGGTAAACTGACGGGGTTGGATACGGTTATTAAAGGCAAGGCGAAATTTTACCTTAGGAATTCGGTTAAAGAACTTTATTAACTCATTCAATTGATGTTTATTGCGAAAACCAGCATAATCAACAACCGTTACGTTCACTTACAAGGTTTTAAATTGTACCCGCGGCTTTGCGCACAATTATTAGCTATTATCCGCCAATAAACAGTTTAGAAATAGCAAAATGGATATTATGTCAATACAATCAGTGTTCAAATACCTTTAAATACCTATTTCTAGGGCAATTAAACTGTGAAACTTTAAGCGATGGTGGCATAGCGTGTTCGGACACTGCGTCGATGGACGTGAGTTGGAATCCTTGAACTGAGTCGGAGCGTACGGTGAAGGAAAACACCATAATGAAAGCAAAGCATGGCGGTAAGGCTTTCTAAGTCCGCAGCCAGCCACAAACAACCCTCAAGTTGGAAATCTCGCCAAGAACATGCAACAAGAGCCAGCCCCTTTAGATTTAGCGTGTTTACCATTTTAGACCACAACTACACTTTTTTTAAATATCAAAATATGAAAGTAATGGCGCGAACACATCCTTTATAGTTAATCATTCATCCTGCGGTGGATGTGTGGCGTTACACGATTAGATTGCATTCGAAACGAACACATCCGTGGTAGCATTGGAGTCCGAGACATCGTAGACAAGCTGCAGGAGACTCGACTCCGTTGGTACGGTCACATAAGTCGCAGATCGCCAGACTACATGGGAAATAGATGCCTCAGCATGACTGTACAAGGCCCGAGGTCTCTCGGCAGGCCCAAAAAAACGCTGGTTGGACGTGGTGAAGGCGGACTTAAGGGACAATAACCTCACACACAAGGATGCCGAAGACCGGGCAAAGTGGAGGAAGTCTATTAGGAAAGCGGACCCTGGCACTAAGCCGGGACAACGCTAGGAAGAAGAAGATTCATTACACATGAGTACACTCGAACAGATAAAGTACAGAGTATAAGACTAATCATTATAAACAGATGGATACAAATAATAATAATGTAAATCTAACCTATATGCACTTTTAGACTTTTGTAAAAAAAAAATAACATGTATCTGGGAATAAATAATAAAATACATTTCAATCATTTTTAGTAATGTATGTCTCTCTATCCGTCTGTCTGTTTGTTTGAACACGTATCACTGCTAAAATACTGCCTTCACGATAAAACCTCACAAAGAAGTCATATTGTCGAGTAACATTTAATCTATGTTTCATGAAAATTGATTTGCTCTACTATCAAAAGTTATTGTAATTTTAATGACGACGCGACGTAAATAAGAGAGAAAACTAAAAAAACTTGAGAGGTGTCAAGGGACACCCGGATGGAACGAAGTTCCTTTCGATTAATTAGTGAAGGAATTGTAATAAAATTTTATTTTTTTTAAGTTATAATAATATTTTTTTTATTATTAACAAATATAATGTTATATAAACTTAATCAGTAGGCTCAATTTTCGTAATAATTGGCTTGTGGTACCTGAAGTAGGAAACATATGTTTGGGATCATTATTATTATTATTTTTTATTATTTATTTTTTTACAAAAAACCTGTATACACTCAACAAAAATAATCGTCGCGACACCACACTGTTCAATGCGAAATAGAAATGAAAATATCTGGCTTGCTTTCTATAAGAGAGAGAGAGACAGACAGAGAGACATACGACGCCGCACAGCTTACAATAGCTTACTATAGCAAAAAGTGTCATGACAACTTTTCGTAAGAATTTTTTCCGTCTAGACCCCTTTCACAAAGCGCGATAAGGAACTTCGTTCCAATAAAGAAATGGACTTAACACATTCAGATGATTCTATTAATCACTGTTTTATTACATAAAATTCAACGCGGACGACGTAGCGGGCACAGCTAGTCGATAATATATTTAAAATAGAGCATACGGCACCGAAAACATAAAAATATATGAAAGCGAAATGAATATTAAAAACTATATAATATTTACAACGTAAACAAAACTGGTACGGCCGTAACCGAATGTAAATAAACACACGCCTCGCATCTTCGCGTCGCATATTATCAGCATACATACATATACATTTATACACATATATACGTACATTTTAATGACAGTCAAGATGCCATCAAAATTTACTGCTGAATCATATAATAAATCTTTATTTCCTGTCGATAAAACGGATCGACATGTCCGGCGTGAATAAGAGCAAATATAAATTAAAAAAAAAAGCCGAAACCTATAACTTATATTTTGAACGATTTCCAAATTAAATTAAGCACATTATAGCGGCCAATCAATCAGAGATTAACTTAATAAACGAAGTACCACATAAAATTAAATGGAAAGTCTTGCGGCAATTAATCACAGTAGGCGTCTATCGGGTTTGGTTCAGTTGTTTGTTTTGATACAGCTTCGGCAGAGGTAAAAAAAGGGTCACGTGTGCAATATGTATGGCGATATCTTGCAAAAAAAAACGAGGTTTGGAGATTCGATTATTCAAAAATCGATATTGCAATTTTTTTTTATATATTAATGTAGGTTCTATTATTCCAAAATAGATCTCTTATTTTTTTGTTAGTATTAATTACGTTTCATTTATTTAAATTAATTTATTTCTCCGAGTGCTCGGCTAACGGTTCGACCATTGAACTGACCATCAAGAAAAAAACGGTTTTTTTTTGCTAACATTAAAGCTCGTCAACAACAAAACAAAATAAAAAAAAACTGAACAAAATCGGTTGACGAACAGAAGAGGGAGATGTTATTAACCGCTTCCCCACTGCTTATTAGAATGTACATTTAACAATAGAAAAAATCGAATCACAATTCTAATGTCAGAGATCGATTCGTTTTTCAATTCCAATAAAAAAATCGATTATTCTATGTGTTTAAGACATTTCCTAGAGATATCTGAGGAATTATAATTAAACTACTAATTGCGTTACTCTGTAATCAAAGTATTTTTATTTTAATACCTAGGTACATACACAATATCATACAATATTACAATTTGACCTGTAATCAAAGAATCGACATTTACAGTGAATTGTTTAACTATTAATTCCTTCGTTCACACAAAACTAAATCTGACATTATCATTCTTAATCACCGTTACTTGTCAAAAACTCATATACTACTTTCACCACAGCGTTAGTATTATTATGCTAAAGCGACATCTATTAAATACGAGGTGTACAAATTAAAGAAATAGTTTCTTTACATATGTATAAATCGATCTTAGATCGGCATCCCTAGCACGCACCTAACATCCGTTATTAATTCTAAAGATAAATAGATGTGTCTGGTTAATCGACCCGCCCCTACCTACATACGAAGCGAACACCAAAAATCACCAACACGACGCTGTTGCGCGTTATAAAAGACGTCCGCGACACATTTTTACCGACCCTCCTGATTCAATCACGTCAGCGAACAATCAGTACCAGCCTATCCCTCGAAACAGAGCGTGTTCACGCCCAAGCCGGCGTAACCACAGATCACGCCGCCGTGGTCTGGGGGTTAATTTCGCTCCCGCACACCCGATTAGGCCTCCCACGGCAGCGGCTCAAGCCAAGGTTCGATCCTTCAGTAGGGAGCCCTTGAGTGCGTTGCTTGCGCAATACGGTGACACACAAATATACATCACCGCTACAACACTACACGATCACCCCCACACACGTGCAACATCTACACGCTTACACATGAAAGTGGAAGGGTTTACTTTTTCCCTTATCGAACTGAAAAACTCTCAATTTTCCGATAATAAATATATGGAGTTGATGAGGCATGTATGCTTGGTACACATATACGTTTCAACAACTCATACATATATGAATAGTTAGCTAGGTTAGCTAAGATAGGTCGCGATTTTGCATGCAACAGGCAACAGCCAAGCCGAGGTGTGCCGTGCACCCTTGGGCTGATCGCCAATATAAAATCGGCTGAGTGCCTTAAGCGCTCGCCTTAGTAGTCCGGTGAAGACCGCTGTTAAGACCTTGCTGGGTCAATAGCGTAGTAATTTCGAAAAAAAAAAACCAATAACACGACAATTTTAACAAACATTTCTCATACTTTTGGTAGGCGGTAGAGCTACGATAATGCTATAACTGGTTTCAGCATGAATGGGTTGGCTCGTCCGGGGTGTTACCACCCTCTCATAGAAAGCGGACATGAAGTAGCAATGCTTGCATTGTTGCGTTTCGTTGGGTCAGTGATAGCACCGGAGGTCCACCTCCCATCCTCTCCCTTCCCTCTCTTGCCCTGTCCCCTCCCCCTAACCCCACAAACAAAGGCTGGCTACGTACTTGTGAATCCTCTGATGTTGCTGGTGTCTATGAACGATGATGATCACTGAACATCAGATGACCCAACTGTTAGTTTGCTTGCTATGATATAAAAAAAAACTCTACATTTACTTAGTTATCATACAATTTTTGATTCTTTTTTGTCTTAACTTCAACTCTCCTAAAATGTAATTTCCTCTAAATGTTGTCGTGTCAACACGCGCCACCATCAATTTAAGGCAATCTACAATGTGGCTTCCATGAGACAGGCATTGCCTAGTTTGGGGTCACAGTAAAGGCTATATTACGTAGAGGCTTCCAGAAAATAAAGATATCGGTATTGTAATTAATATCGCGACTGTATCACCTATCGCTAAACACATAATTCAAAATCAAGATTTAATAAACACTCGACAATTCATACAAATAACATTCTCTTGACACGATCTAATCTCTATTTAAAGTTTTCGATAGCAGCGCGCGCCTACGCGATATTTTTCCACCAATCTGTTATTATTTACGAGACAGTGTATTGAATTTTTGTCTATACTCTCAAAATTGCATGAATAATTCGGGAAGCACTTGAAAGACGTGCGGTATTTTTAGAGATGAACATGTGAATTGTTATACAGTAGAATCATTTTAATTTATACACCGATGTTGTTAGTACCATAACGATGGTGATGTCTGGAATTGACCCACTTTCTGTGCTTCCACTAACAACGATTGTAACGTATAATGTATTGAAAATATACCTATATGTTATAAAGATGTAGCCAATCGAGTTTTCCCCAGATTCTTCGCGATGACTGGGTTGTTTGTCCGAATCGGTGGTCGTTTTGTCCTACATAAGAGCCTTATTAGCGATAATGACTTAATTGTTCACCCGATTAGGCCTTCCACGGCAACGGCTCAAGCCTAGGTTCGATCCCTCGGCAGGGAGCCCTTGAGTGCGTTGCTTGCGAGATACGGTGACACACAAATATACATCACTGCTATAACACTACACGATCACCCCCACACACGTGCACGCCTACACGCTTACACATGTAAGTGGAAGGGTTTACTTATTTCCCTCGTCGAACTGAAAAACTCTCAATTTTCCGATAATAAATATATGGAGGAGTTGCTGAGGCGTGTATGCTTGGTACACATATACGTTTCAACAACTCATACATATATGAATACTTAGCTAGGTTAGCTAAGATAGGTCGCGATTTTGCATGCAACAGGCAACAGCCAAGCCGAGGTGTGCCGTGCACCCTTGAGCTGGTTGCCAAAATAAAATCGGCTGAGTGCCTTAAGCGCTCGCTTTAGTAGTCCGGTGAAGCTGTTAAGACCTTGCTGGGTCAATAGCGTAGACATCTCGAGAAAAAAAAAAAAAAAAACTTAATTGAGATAGTTTTCGAAGACAACGTCGATGGACGTAGGTTCGAATCCTAGTAACTGGTTCGGAGCACGCAGTGAAGGAAAACATATGACTTTTTTAAGTCCACTGCAATCCAGCTACCACCCTTACATTGAAAAGCTATCGCTAAGTACCTAAAATCTATAACGTATAAAAAACAATATGTCTCAATTTTTATTAAGCGAAACCAAACAATAACCTTTCAACTATCCGTTTCGTTATTCCAACAATAGAACGTTTCTATTAATTTACGAAAGTCGACAAATAATATATTAATATACAATACTTCTTCTGTACGTGTGTATGTAACAGAACAGTGTGTGTGTGCGTGCGTGCGTGTGTGTGTGCGTGCATGCGTGCGTGCGTGCGTGCGTGTGTTTTGTTCTGGTGGTTTTGAGAATGGTTTAGATTGACAATTGAATAAAGTAGGGGCGCTGTAGTCTGATTCTAGGATCTTTTTTTATTATCAAAATGAGAAGAACGTCCGCCAGACCCGCTAGTCGTGTATATTTAACAAACTGCAGTTTACAGTTCCTAGTCGCTAGTAAATAATAACATTTTGGTCTGACATGAAATCTCATCTCCACTGAACTTTGACAATATGCAACGTATTATTGTTATAACTCACGAATAATCATTTTTAAACGTTTAGGTACTGAAACTGTTTAGTGTAAGTACGCAAGACAAGCAAATAAACGTTTTATGGTTCTGCAATGAACGTGACCCCCCTCTCCACTCCTCCCACCTTCTCCCTCACACGCAAAATTGACGTCAAAGCAAACATCACGGTCGCTCTTCAGCGCAATAAATTATCACACTAACACGACGTCGGGTAATTCCGTTCATAATTTTAAATCAGCTCCGCTATCATTCAAGACAAACTAAATCCATATATTGCGTTTTATATTTCAACGGTTTACATAATTAGTAAGGGAGCGTCCATTAATAACGTCCCTTATGTTTTAAAGAGGGAGGAGATCATGGCGAATATTACTAAATCTCACGTGGGATAGAGAGAGAGGAGAAAAAATGCGTACAAATTTGAGGTCAGAGTAATTTAATGTGGACGTGGGTACGAATGTAAGCAACCGAGTCGGAACTATCGGTTAAGAAAAATATCGCCATGAAAGCATGTTATGGTGATAGGGTTTTTTCCAAGTCCACCTGGCTAGCTACCACCCTCAAGTTGAAAATCAGTCGACAAGCAACTGTCGCTGTGTTCTGGCAGCTGTGGTCGAGAGCCAGCCTCTAGGTGTGGCATATTTATCATCTTAGACCACATCGTCATTTAACATCAGACGAGTCTCGTCAAATCAATCAAATTATAAAAGAAAATACACGTACCCGAATAGGCCTCCCACGGCAGCGGCTCAAGCCTAGGTTCGATCCCTCGGTAGGGAGCCCTTGAGTGCGTTGCTTGCGCGATACGGTGACACACAAATATACTTCACTGCTACATCACTACACGATCACCCCCACACACGTACACGCCTACACGCTTACACATGAAAGTCGAAGGGTTTGCTTTTTTCCCTTATCGAACTGAAAAACTGTCAATTTTCCGATAATAAATATATGGAGGAGTTATTGAGGCGTGTATGCTTGGTACACATATACCTTTCCACAACTCATACATATATGAATAGTTAGTTAGGTTAGCTAAGATAGGTCGCGATTTTGCATGCAACAGGCAACAGCCAAGCCGAGGTGTGCCGTGCACCCTTGAGCTGGTTGCCAAAATAAAATCGGCTGAGTGCCTTAAGCGCTCGCCTTAGTAGTCCGGTGAAGCTGTCAAGACCTCGCTGGGTCAATAGCGTAGACATTTCGAAAACAAAAAAAAATACACGTACATGCAGAACAACGGATTTATTCCATCCTCGTCACCACTATTGTGTCGAGACGTGTGAAATAAATAACACTTATAAGTAAAAATTTACGAAAACAATTTTCTTTTTAAGCTTTCTTTTAGATATCTTTTATACAGACGAAGTCGCGGACCGATGCTAGAACTCTTAAATAATTACAACGAATTGTGAACATCTTGTACGCATCACAACCAGGATAATTAACTTGAAGTTCTACCAAAATAATGATGTGGAACGTCTGCAACTTTATGTCAGGACGAGATTTAAACAAAGGAAACGGAACACGCCTTTTAGTATATCTGGCCGGTGTGTGTAGTACCGACGCGTGCGATACACATATGACGTTGTACGCAGGCGCCGACTAGACGCACACCCGTTTCGCTAATTCATCACGGGCAAAAGTTTCCATCGACGGCCGATCAACTATATCGCATCGCCATATAAAGACTACTGCATACTTATAAGTTCTATATCTCATAGTGTATTCGACTACCAGCAAACCAACGAGAACAGACAACCGGAAAGTTTTCTTTAAATAAGCTTACATAGACAGAAACATCGCTTATAAAGGTATCTATCCACTACCTATGGTAAAATTACGGACAAAAAATGCAATAAAATTTATAACAATAATGTGCGGGTCACACAGATAATTATCCTGTGTGCGATGAAACCTATGACACTGAAGGCGACACGACTTACGTACTAACTAAGCTAACTAATGACAGCTGTCCACAGAACAACTGCACTTTTGTTCTACCACCTGACTCTACAAACGTATCACAAGCAATAAGCTAACTACAGCGTTACCACAGTGTATATTCATATCTATATTCTATACTAACATAATAAAGCTGAAGAGTTTGTTTGCTTGAAAGCGTTAATCTCAGGAACTACTGGTCCGATTTGATCAATTCTTTCACTGTTAAATAGCTCATTTATCGAGGAACTATATATACAACGGGAGCGGAGCACAAATAAAGAGTGTTTCAAAATCGGGGTTTCTTTTTCCTTTTGAGAGATTCTGCTGCATGTTAGCGTTAGCCCAAATTAACTATTCCACGCGGACGAAGTCGCGGGTAGAAGCTAGTCATCTAGATATAATAAGAAACGCACTCCCAAATTGTATGCAGAGTAAAGTGCCGCGGAGCAAAAGGTAAAGAATAACCAAGCGCGCGAAGCTGTAAATCCTTCCAGTTTAATGATCCATATTTGTACGAGGATAAAAACTGGTCCGTATGGGACGAGAGAGGCTATGTGCGCAGGACCGACGGCGCCAGAGTCTATACGCTGCTTTCGTGCAATGGATGTTGAAGAAATATATCGTAATATATCACCGCAACCCTCGCGCATGATAATTAATAGTACCGATCAATTCTTTACAAGAATCTTATATACTCTGATATGTGCATACAAGTGCGTGATAAATAATGGCCCGATTAAGCACATCGCAAAACATAACACTGCTTTCATTAAAAAAAGATTTAACTTAAGATTTACGTTTTTCGGGTTTTCACCAGAAAGCAAATGAACGACGCCTGAAAAAAAAATCCAACTCAACCGGCACTTCAATAGAATCAAAACTATAAAAATAGATGTTCCCTTTTTTATTAAAGCATGTGAAAAACTTAGTTTTGGAAGATACTTCATAAAGTGAATGAAAGAATGAACACTTTATTGCACTTTTTTTTTGTACACTGGCGAGGCGAGCTTAATGCTATAAAGCATTTTCTTCCAGCTAACCAGCGGTATTGTTATCAAACAAATAGTTTGTAGGTGCATATGTATAGAGGTCAAATATATAATATACAATATATAATACATATACATGTATAAATATATGTGTATGTGAATGAAAGGAGTGGATGTTTTAGTGAAAAAGAAATATCCTATTAGCTTTATTTTTTTTAATGCATTATTTTAGATTTATGTAGTTTTTTCATTGACGCGGCGACTTCATTCAAATTTTATGCTAACTTAATTGTAGTGCATTATTATGTTTTAACTCCGTCAGTATTAAAAATATTTGAAAACATCATTATCATCATTACATAGTAAGGGCATTTCACGTGAAGCGGACAACGAAAAAAAGGTGAGTTTCTGAAATTCATTCCTATTCAGCCTAATTGGAAGCTTTTGGTATATAATTTGTCAAAGTTTTTCTTATTATCAGGGCAGGACAATGTCCCCCGGCCTGCTAGTATCTTATAAAAACTGAATTAACTACGAATTCTTTTTGAAACGTTTATTTAAACCTATTCCTATTACAATAATGTTCATATTTTCTGGGATAATCAAATAGAAATATAAATACACTATTTACCCATACTATTAGAATTGACTTTTTTTTTCGAAATTACTACGCTATTGACTCAGCAAGGTCTTAACAGCTTCACCGGACTACTAAGGCGAGCGCTTAAGGCACTCAGCCGATTTTATTTTGGCAACAAGCCCAAGGGTGCACGGCACACCTCGGCTTGGCTGTTGCCTGTTGCATGCAAAATCGCGAACTATCTTAGCTAACCTAGCTAACTATTCATATATGTATGAGTTGTTGAAACGTATATGTGTACCAAGCATACACGCCTCAACAACTCCTCCATATATTTATTATCGGAAAATTGAAAGTTTTTCAGTTCGATAAGGGAAAAAAAGTAAATCCTTCCACTTTCATGTGTAAGCGTGTAGGCGTGCACGTGTGTGGGGGTGATCGTGTAGTGTTGTAGCAGTGATGTATATTTGTGTGTCACCGTATCGCGCAAGCAACGCATTCAAGGGCTCCCTACCGAGGGATCGAAACTAGGCTTGAGCCGCTGGCGTGGGAGGCCTAATCGGGAAATTATTAGAATTGACTTAAATCTTTCTCTTTATTTTTAAGACTGATTTAAGGCGAACGTGGATCATGATCAAAGTTTAAACCCATTTTCTCATAAAATTAAATTTTCGAGTTATTTCTTCTTTTTTTTTTATTAAAGCTGCGATATGTTTTTTACCTTATAGATTTTACCGTTAATCTACTATCTCACACCATATTAAATGGCTTTTTAGATACACTAAATCTAGATAATTTTGAATGCAGCTGCTTAGGTTCTCTACGACAGATTTTCAATTTGAAAGTAGTAGTTAATCTCACCCTTCAACTAAACTATAGTTTCATTGCGGTGCTTCCTATCATCGAATGTTCTCATTGCGTGATGGCAACCTACGTTGATTTTCACGGTTTCAGAACGCGCTAACAGCAGTACTTAAGTTACAATTATCCCTTGAATTCGTAATGTTAATTATTACGAATATGTATGTTGTATAAATATTTGTGAAATTCATAAATATTATCCAATACCGATTGACTGACCACCACGAAGTTGACGCAACTAAGTGTTTTAAAATGAAAGTTCTTAGGGCTTTACAATTTTCATCGGCAATCTTTTTATGTGACTAAAAGTGATAAGTGTACACACTGTGTCGGGTAGAGTGTTGAAAACACCGGTTCTCGTTCGATCACTGAAGTTAAGCAACTTCAGGCGCGGTCAATACTCGGATGAGATGACCGCCTGACAATACCACCACGCGATGGGGTCTACTATAGTAAACATGCTAAACCTGGACTAGACTCCCAAGTGCAGACACCAGGATACACCAACAGATGCTTGTTGAGGGATTTTTAACTGGAGGATTGTAGCTTACGAGCTGGTTTCATCAATTGCTAGGATTCGAACCTACGTCCATTGACCGGGTGTCTGAACACGTTATGAACTAATCCATCATCGTTTCAAGTGAAACTGCCAAGAGTTAGATGCACATTTAGTGAATTTTTTTTATAAACCTGATACTCATGTAATTATGTATCGATGCCTACTAGAAAAAAGAGAAATCATGCGATCTTGCACAATTCCATAGCAGCACGATCTACCCGACTGGTACAAAGACAGATGGCGACAGAAAAAAATCCTCACCCGCCTAATAAGGAGTCAAGTACGTGATCGGACACTACCGTTTGCGATTATCTCACGGTCGGGTCCGCAGAGAACGGGGTCACGTGAGAAACAAATGGCAGCGTCCGTACATAACGACTACCTTTTTTTTACATATTCCTCCCAACTTGGTAGCCACTGAATCCGTTAACGGTATAGAACGATGTAAATTACAAAGGTTTTTTTTTCCAATCGCTCTCGAGTTAAACTAGCCAGGTAATGTTAATGCGTAACAAAAACGGCAGGATCGAGTATTTCTCGTAATAAAAAGACAGGCTCTGTTACTGACTGGATAAGCAATTGAAAATTAAAACTATATCATAATTTCGAAGGGTGAAAAAGAATGTATGACGGTAGCGAGTGCAAACATTGTTTAAATTTACAGCTCGCACTAAAATAAATCTATTTAAAAAGATATAATATGGACAACATGTATTTTATTTAGGACAATTATCAATTATAATAAATTATTTACTTGTATAAAATAAATTTATAGTAAAATTACCTAATGATATTAATATATGCTTATATCTATATAGTTAATAATTTAAATCTGAAGAGTTTGTTCGCTTGACCGCGCTAATCTCGGGAACTACTAGTCCAACTTAAAAAAATATTGAAAATCATCACGCTAAGATTATTTTTTTTCTTTTACAAGCTTCCGCTGCATGTTAGCGTTAGCCCAAAGTAACTATTTCACTTGGACGAAATCTCGGACACAAGCTTGTCATAAATGAGTTTAAAGAGTAGGTTTATAGAGGATAACCACTAAAAGTAATCTATTTTTAAAGTAATTTGAAAGCTACTCAAATCTAACTAAAACAATATCAATCTAATACGAAAGGACTCTTAAAATATTAATATGATACTGATATTTCGGCAAAAAAAGAACATGATGCCACATCCGATTTTATTTGACGGATTATATCCAATGACGATACACATTGGTATTCCACAACCGTATCGACTGTTGATTTAAATCAACGTCATTACTGTTGATTAAATAGATGTGAGTAATCCCTCGAATGGCTATATGTGGAAAACCCTTGTTGAATGTAAAATGACAAACGATGTGAAAATACTCTGAGTTGAAGAAATCGAATTCCATTATCGACGTGTTACAATAACTAAGCGCATTATAAACTAATAACATAGATTCTTCCTTGATATAGGATGGTTATAGGACGTATGACGGATATTTTTCCATCTGAATTGAGCCAATTTTTAACATGGGGATCAACCGTCGACCAAACAAGGTCTTAATTACTCTTTTGTGTTGTAGTGAGACGTAACAGCAGCCAATCAATTCCAGACGGAAGCGCAAAGCAACCTTAAATATTCAGTGATAGATATCCACAAAACAAATTTATCAAATATTATTTAAAACTATTCAAAAGATAAAGTATTATGTTGGTGGCTAAACACTGTGCAGTGGACTGGCACTGTAGAACTTGTTACAATAACCGCAAGGTTCATTGATATAGCTGCACAGGCTCATGTAAAAATGTTACTTTTTTCATTTACCAAGGCATAGCATATATCAATTGGGTTCCATTTTTATTGTAATTCTACGGTTACAAGACGTAATCCGTCATACCACTGCTGTATATTGTCCTTAGAGGTTGACATATCTCGTTACACCTCACAAATTTCAACATGGTCTTTACACACCTCTGAATATACAGTTAATGACTAAAGAATTTCAACTTCTGCTACTTCCATAACACAATAGACTGTAACCCACCGGGGGTCGTTTACAATTAGTAACAAGCTTTAAAAAGAATAATGGTTAATCCCATCTCGCCGGTGCTCGGTACAAACTAGTCCGGGGGAACGCGTAAGGTCGGGTTGGTGCCCGACCCATAAACCAAAATCTGGAACCGGTTGTCGTTATCGATCGCGAGGCTCGATAGGGGGCGCGGCGCCTGCCGGCCGACCACCGCCGCCGGAATAATTGTCCGCCACGGGACTTCACACCATCCACACCGCGAGCCTCGTTCCAAACTACATTCTACCATCGAACAAAGGTCATCAGAATCTTTGCCTTCGTAACATAAACTAGTTATAACAACGGCACCGCCCGCTTAATATCTTTCGATTATCGGTTCATGTTCAAAGAATCATTCATGTTTCAGGCTCACCAAGACCGGTAACAATTGTTTAAGTAATTGATTGTGTTAGGTTTTATAATAAAAATCCAAAACACGTTTGGAATATAGTCCGCTCAAGTAACATTTCAAACAGTTTTTAAAGTCTAAATGCTATTTTATAGGGTGGATCAATATGTGAACAATTATATCTGAAAATGACGCCCCTCTCTGTGCATCCAACAGAAACGAATGTGACTATCTATATTTGTAAAAATATGTATCATATAAAGATAAACCAGATCGAGTATCTTACCAGGTTTTCTCGATGACTGGATCGTTTTTCTATAACCGGTGGTAGTTTTAACGTTCATGAACACATTTTCAGAGCCTAAATTAAACAAAGTATTTTGTGTTTTGACTAAACAAAGTATAATGGAAATCTTTTACCAATTACATACACGATTATCACCGCTTCTTATTTTTTATACCACCAACATTAATTATATACTAAAAACCAACAGCGGAGCATATACCTATATGACAGAAGAGTTACTCTGCATTCTTTAACTTGCAAGAACTAAACAGCGTTTACGTCCAAATGGAAAAAATACTCAAAATTATACCGATTACCATGTTCTAATTCTAATAAACCATTTAACACGTAAGCATTACATGCGTTCGAACAACGTTCATTCAAATTACCCGATTGTGTAAATTTCTGACACTTCATAGGGTACACCGTCAGCATCAGATAGACATGATGACATGTTTATAAATGACATATCCTCATCGACTGGTTTCTATTTAAGTGTCCAATTTTCAAAGCGAAGGGAAGCTTACACAAATAGGAATGTTTCACAAACAACAGTAGCTTATATGTTAGTCATTGATAAGAAGTGTCTCAGTTGAAAAGCTATACTAACCGTGTGATAGAAAATTATATGCGAAACTAAGTAGAAAATCTTGTTGAGATTGCCCACGAAAACAATAAGTATAAATTCAAGGTAGGTACAGAGAGCAAAATGTTTACCGTCTAATGGCTATTGAGGTAATACAATATGGAATGCCATACCATCGAGATAAATGCGTGAAGTTATGCTGCAACTTAACCGTCCAGAGTCACCGATTTAACGTAGTAAGTACAAAGCCATCTAATTCGCGTTTAGATAATCCGTTGGATTATTTTATTTTCGGTTTGAGCATGTATTTAAACAAAATTGAACATCTAACTAATAGTACCATATAAATGCAAGAGTAAGTATGTTTGATTGTCACACTTTCACACGTTATTATTATTATTTTACTTTATTTAAAGGGGCTTTTATTCCACCGAACATACCAGCCCCATTGTTCCCCAATCTTACTAGCTCTATCATGAGAGTCGCTGATGAGATATCATTACTAGATCATACAGCTTCCTAGCGTCACTCGAACAGGGTTCAGCCAAGATGCTTTGACAAATACCTATGTTCTGGCAACTACTTTTTATACTACTCATCAACGACTCTCTTTCGATACGGTTCTTAGCACACTCCATCATCAAGTGATGCACATCCTCAATTTTTCTGCATACATCGCAGTTGGGAGATTCAGCTTTCCTCATTAGGTATGCAAAACTTCTCGATGGATAGTGCCCCGAACGGAGTCTTAAAGCTACCTTAATATATTGTCGGTTTAGGTTACATTCATTAAACCACGGTATATGAAGAAGCTGACACTGTATTGTTTTGTACCAGATACCTTTTTCCTTACTTCTCTCATCAAAATATTCTTTCCAATTATTATAAAACCTTTCTTTTAATTTTGGCAGCATTCCCAATAATTAACTTTAACCTCTTTTACTGTACCGTGCGTCGACCCTAATTTTGCAATACGGTCAGCCTCTTCATTCCCCTTAATGCCAATATGCGAAGGAATCCATTGAAGAACCATTGACTGGTTGTCAAACTGTTGCTTAAAAATATGGTTCAATATAACATATGCTACTGATACGCCTTTGTGACCAGTGCCACATCGAATCAGGTGCTGAAGTGCAATTTTGCTGTCCGTTAATATCACAACCCTTTTAATTTTACTTTTAATGGCATATGCTATTGCCTCTGCTATTGCGTAGAGTTCCAATGCCATAATTGACATATCTTCAGTTATTTTATAACCCACAGCAATATTTTTATTAGCGTCATAGTAAGCCAATCCTAAGCTATTATTATTTTTAGAGCCATCAGTATACAGTTTGTACCCACCTTCATATTTTATTTTCAATTCTTTTTCTATGTCATATTTGGCAGAAACTACATTTAATTGATTTTTGTAAGTCTTAATGCAATCTAGATTTATCTGTACCATACTTCTAACATTTATATAAGAAACCCATACATCTAAATTATACATTTCTAAAATATTGTAAGAATTAATTTTAAGTTCTTTTGTTTTCTTATATGCTAAACAAAGTAAAGGTTTGTTCTTTCTTTCCCAGTACCTCAGTTGACAAAGTGCTTCGAGCTCAATAATTAGATGGCCTGTTACATTATTAGATACAGATAGAGTTTTTAAACAGTATTTATTCGCTAAAAATTGATTTCTTATATTTAATGGTATAACGGCTAGCTCACTCTCCATAACATGAATAGGAGTAGTTTTGATAAAACCTCCTACAATTCTGAGAGCTATATTTTGAATTTTCTCAAGCTTATACATATGTACCTTTGCACAATTCCCATACAAGAAGCTACCGTAATCAAGTCTGCTCCGTATTAACGCTATGTATAATCAACGCATATGCTTTTGGCTCATTCCCCAAGCAGGCCCTACTAGAACTTTTAATAAATTTAAAAATGTTGTACATTTTTTGGCCACTTCATTAACATGTCTATTCCATAGTAATGATTTATCGAGCCACATTCCTAGATATTTTATATCATCCGTTTTCTGCAATATACTATCATTTATTTTTAAAGTAATTTCCTGTTTCTTCCATCCTCTAGTAAAAATCATATATTTACATTTATTATTAGAAGTACATAATCCTAATTCATTCAAAATAGGTACCATGCTATCTATTGCAGTTTGCATTTTAACTTGGCTCAGCTTTAGATTACTATCCCTTACATAAAACACAAAATCATCAGCATATTGAACTGCACATGTACTTTGTATAGTATGACAAATTTTATGAGTAACTAAATTAAAGAGAAGGGGAGATAGAGGATCTCCCTGCGCCAAACCTCTGCCTGTCCATCGAGTCAAACTCTTACTTCCGTCAGTAATGGTAATTTTTAAATGTCTTTCGCTCAGGAAAGACCACAAATAAATACACATTTTACTACCTACTCCTAGTTCATCAAGAATACTGACAACTTTTTCTATTAAAACGTTGTTGTAAGCATTCTCAATGTCCATAAAGCAAGCCACTGTCGAAACATTTTTGGAATAACCTATTTGAATATAGCTCACAAGTCTTGTTAGACAATCTTGGCCAGACTGTCTTCTTCGAAACCCACTCGTAAAGGGAGAAAAAATATTTTGTTTTTCAACATACCATTCAAGTCTCTTACACAGTAAAACATGGTAAATCTTACACAAACAAGATAACAATGATATTGGCCTGAGATTTTCGTTTGTATTATTACTTTTGGGAATCACGATAATTTTGATACTTCGCCACTGAATAGGAACATAATTAGCTAGAAGAATGTTATTGTAAATATTTCATAGATACTCTTTAGCATTATTTGGTAAATTATAAATCATAGAGTAAGAGATGTCATCTTCCCCAGGCGCAGTGTTTTTCTTCTTTAAAGTATTATTAAGTTCTGTCATTGTGAAACTAGTTTCAAGCAGTTTGTTAGTGGAAACAAAGGTTGGAACCTGATTTATGGCTGAGTCTGGCGCAAGAGAGTTTAACAAGTTCTGAACATTATCCTGTGACTCCATACGCCTAGCTTTAAAATGTCCCTTCATCCATGTCACACGATGCCACATATCCGATGCAGTCACAGAATTGTCAATAGTATTACAGAAGTTTTGCCAACTTTTTGTCTTGGCCTCTTTAATTAATTTCTTTGTTGTATTTATTCTCTCCTCTAATATTTCGAGACTTCTAGGTGCCGGGTTACGTCGGAAATTCCTTAATGCAATTCTGCGTATTTTAATAGCTCTAGACAAATTTGGATTCCAATATGGTTTTGGTTTAAAAGTTAGGGTTATTATATATTTTTGTATAGGGAATACTTTTATCAGTCGCATCGTTAATTTTTTGTAGCAGATAATTGTAACATTCTTGAATATTGTTCACATTTTGTGATACAGAAAACGAATTGTGAAGTTCATTACGGTAGACTGACCAGTTTGCATTTTTAAAGTTACGTTTTTTGACTATACATGGCTTGTCACTAAAATTAAATGATAGCTTAATAATCAGATGGTCACTTCCTAAACTATCGTCGCATACGTGCCAATTAAAATTTACAGCAATATCAGAGGAAGCAAATGATACATCAGGTGATGTTTGCTTTAGATGACCATTTACTAATTTAACTCTTGTATGCGCGCCATCATTAAGAGAACACAGTCCATTATCTAAAGACGAGTCAAATATTTGTAATCCTCTGGAGTCATTTTTGTTGGACCAATTCATATGATTAATGCAATGAAGTGTGTACACATTCGATTTACAAAAAATATAAATGTTATTCCTTCCAGTTACTCAATAGGTACCGACATTTTACAGACGACAAAAAGTACTAGAGATTTAGGAATACAGATTGATAGCAAGCTACAATTTACTGAACATATAAATACGACAATATCTAAAGCCTGGAAAATGTGTGGATTCATTAAACGTATGTGTAAAGATTTCCATAATATTAAAACAATAATACATCTTTATAAAACTTTGGTACGAAGTGTTCTAGAATACGCATCAAACATTTGGAACCCATATTATAATATTCATGTTCATCGTATAGAGCGTATTCAACGTAATTTTACTAAATTTCTTGCGCGCCGAGACCAGAGTTGTCCTTATCGTGCAAACTACAATACTCGATTAAAACACTTTAAACTAATATCGTTAGAAAATCGTCGAAAGATATTGGATCTCCTTTTACTGTATAAGATTGCTAATGGAGTTATTGAGGTCCCGGACGTATTAAATGAACTAAACTTAAATGTTCCTAGAAAAATTCCACGATACCCTATTCAGACTGTTTTTTCCAAAACGTTTTTACGAACTAACATCTGTTCGCCTCTCAATCGCATGAAACAGCTGTATAATGACATCAATAACAATGATATTGACATCTTTAATTGCTCATTCAGTAAATATCGCTCAGACTTGTTTAAACTATATGCATCTTGATTACATGTTAGATTAAAATTTACAATCAAATTATTTTACTGAGATAGTGCTGAAATACAACAATGGCTCAATATGTGCACATCTGTAAAGATGCTTCACACTGTCCTGAACTTGTGGGTTATTAGATTTAAGCAATAATTTGTGAGAGCGTCGTTGATGTGTCAAGGAAGTAATAAATAAATAAATAAATAAATATGATGAGCATTAAAGTCTCCTACAACTAGTGAATTATTAGGAAATGTTGTAAAAAGTTGATCCCAATCGTTTACAGATGTATATACAGAAGACGGACAGTAAATCGAGATTATATTTTTAAGCTTACCACAATTAAAGACTTTAATTCCAATTACTTCTATACCAGTATTACTTAAATTTATAGGGCATGCTTGAGCTAGAATAGATTTGTGGATAATTATAGCTACTCCACCATAACTATCGTCTCTGTCATTCCTAAGTACATTATATTCTTTAATATCTAATATAGTTTCAGAGCTTAATCAAGTCTCACTCACAAGCGCGATATGTATATTTTCCTTATTCAATAAATCTTCAAAATTTAAAAGTTTTGGCTTCAAGCTTTGAGAATTCCACTGTAGAATATTGACAAAGTTATTTTTAAGACTTCTCTGTTCCATAAAAGATATTAAAGAAATTTTCTAACATGTCCCCTTCTGAGATTGTGTCTATTATTAACCCTTTACATTCTTCAAAAATAGCTTTTAATCCTAAATATATTTTATCTTCTAGTTTTTGATTTGACATTATTATATTCTTAATTCTAATTAACAATTTCATAAAATTAAATTTTGTTTGGAACTTGCTATTATCAGATATACTTTCATCCGACATATTAAAATTATTTCCCAACACTTCGGTTGTTTTCAGATTATTCTCCTGTGAGATATATTTACAGTCCTTTTTTCTTTTATTCTGATGCTCTACATTTTCCATCTTCTTTTTTAAGAAATTAGCGTTTTTCTCTGTCATAGAATCTGAGGCTCTTTCTGCATGCCTTTTGTGTTTCGGGGTAGTCGACACCACATAGCTATATTTTTTTTATATTATCATTGCAATTCTGGGGAACATCTCTTACAAACATATTTGACGTATTTATCTCGCCTTTCTCATTATTTTTATTTTCATCTGATATATTCGCCAAATAGACCTGAAGGGCTTCTCGGTAGGTGATATTATATTTTGTCATAATATTGCGTATCCTCTTTTCTTTTATAAAATAAGGGCATTCTTTATTTAAAGCCATATGGGAACCTTTACAGTTAACACATTTAAATTCTTTTATTTCACAGTTATCATGTTTTCCTCCGCATTTTGGGCATATTATATCTTTACTAGAACAATACTTAATGAAGTGTCCAAACCTCCAGCATCTAGAGCACTGAGTGCCAGGAAAGTTATACGGTTCCACTCCGAATCGTATTCCATAGGCATATATATATATTTTGGCACTACTTTACCTTCAAAGCGTACGCGAATAGATTCACTATTAACCCATCTACCATCATCATTTAATCTTTTCAATCTTTTTAATTCTAAGATTTTTTCTATGCATCTAATGTTTTCTGAAATCTCTTCGTCACTTATATCTAGATCAACACCTTTAATAATTCCGTACGACATATTATATAAGTAGGTAATTGATAATCATGAAATCTTGTATACAAGTTGTCACGTCTACCAAAAGGACATACCGTATCCTATACGGTAAAAGATATATTATAAAAATATCGTAGTGATGAGAAGCAAGTCCTTGTCTTACATGTATTTCGGGGGCCCGTTTGGAATAAAGTTCTTGTTAATTCACAAACTATTTATTGCCGTGTTACAATAGTGTTTTTGTACAAGCTAATTGAATGCTTGAACGCGACTGACTCTCAAATCACTACATATTATAAAACAAGGTCCTCTGCCAAGACTGTCTGTCTGTCTGTTCGTGATAAACTCACAAACGTTCAGTAGGAACGGATTTTCATGCGGTTTTCACGAGTAATAATGGTTTAATGATTCTCGAGGAAAGTTTAGGAATATAATTTGTCAAGGTTTTTTTTACCAGGGCGGAACAATGGCCGCCGGGCCCACTAATTATTGCATAAATAAAATTCAATTCCCACATATTTAGTAGAACGATATAATAATAATACGCAATATACGTAACCGTACAAACATACGTAACTACATTATAATAAATATACATGTCACATTCCAGTCATCACACCCAGCTTTGATGCCACAAGACAGTAACCATTTGCGGCACATGTTACTAACAAAAGAAACTACAATGCATACAAAGAAAAACCTTATTAGCTGGGCTTTTAGGACATAACTACGAAGCTTTTTTTTTTATTAACGTGGGGAAATCCCTAACGGATACGCTACCCTCCCGAGGAAGAGGGTAGGTTATGTCCGATTCGCACGGACTAAAACCCCACGGTGTACCGTCCGCCGCATGGTAGGGGCAGCCAGGGATCGAGCATGCTCACTGACCTAAAACTGCCCCTGCGGCAGCCTGGCGAGTGAACGCCAGGTTTCGCCCTACTATAGAGATGCTACTGGGTACACGACCAGCAGCCTCCCCTCGTCAGCCTCACCCGTGCAACGAGGAGATAGGGGGCCCCACCCCATCCCCTCAGGTTTGGCGACGGAACTACGAAGCTACCATATTCGTATTAACGACTAGAACCATGATTTAGACGCTTCAACATCCATTTAAATCCACGAAGCGTGCACATACGTCTAACGTTGCAAATATGTATATCACACAGCGTTTATCAAGAAGTAATCTTGTCGCATAATAAAGTTCATTCACCTACGTAGACGTCTCGGAATTCAGCTGCTGTGTATTTCGGTCCATGTCCGAACGGATGCTGCGCTACTGGGCTTCCTCGCCACTAAATCCACATACTATATAAATAGCGAGACGTTTTCATACTGTCGGCGTGGTTAGTTAAGTTTATGCGCGGCCCTCTGCTGCGCGAATGATCAAACCCATTCAGCTAACAATAACCATGTCCAATTTAACCTGGCCTTTCACAATATTGCTACATTTATCTCAAGAATAAAACCAAAAAAGTCCATACAGTTAGAAGGGCTACCGACAAAAGTGAAAATTCAAAGCAATGGAAAAATTGTGTTCATTTTTGATTTTTTAAATCAATCACAGTGGTAATTATTATTGAATTTCATAATTTATAAATTAACATTATAAACATTAGTCTTGTTTTCATATCTATTGGCACTCGGGGTACTAAATATATATATTTTAATAGTAAATAGAACATATGATGGGCTGCTCAAGCTCAATACAAAGTATCAATATTACATATACACGTGCCGTTTTTTTTTTTTTCGAAATGACTACGTTATTGACCCAGCAGGGCTTTAACAGCTTCACCGGACTACTAAGGCGAGCGCTTAAGGCACTCAGCCGACTTTATTTTGGCAACCAGCTCAAGGGTGCACGGCACACCTTGGCTTGGCTGTTGCCTGTTGCATGCAAAATCGCGACCTATCTTAGCTAACCTAGCTAACTATTCAGGCCGTTTTATCACGCATCATTAGTCTAACGCAAGCCGCGCAAGCGCAACACGGTCACGCTTACTAATATGTCATGACGCGAAATTATAAATACCGCTCTACGCAAACCTCACGGTTGTCTTATACGGTATTGTCTCGCATAATCACACATTTACAATTTAACCAACATTTTTATTTATTACACATGTTTAAGTGACTATTATTATAGTATTCATTATAAAAAAATGTTATATCCGGGATACGGTTTGTGACCAGTTCAGATACCAACATTACTGTAACATTATGGACAACATTGGTTTTAAACAATAAAAGATATCATTATTATTATTTTACGCAGAAAACCCACTTTTACAACGAAAAACGGGCCACAACCATTTCTAGTCAATCCTTGGTAAGACTCAGAATATGTTAACCGCATATGGTTATAGACAAGAGTATTATAAAAAAATTCAATCGACTAGACACTGCATAGAACATAAATAATACATTTCGTAACAGAACGCATAGATCAGCCAAAGTTGGACAGAGCAATCACCCGTATACAATGTAACGATATTCGCTTCCCAAAGGCGCAAGTGTTCAAACCCATAATCGGCACCGACGTCGGCGAAATGTACCCAATTCAAAGAAACCGGTGCTCGTTTCCACAATTATTACATGAACGAGTTTACAACATTTACAGTGAAAACTTTAAAAGGCGACTGTGACAATATTAAAACTCAAAACGGCCTAATCGTTTAAAGTAACAAATTCTTAGTAAATCGACTTGTACTAAGAATTGTATTATTTACTAGATGTTGCTCGTCACTTCATCCGCGTGGAACACTAAGTAAAAAAATAGTGATTAATAAAATCATCTGAATGTATTAAGTTTATTTACTTATCCACTTATTTCTCGTACTAACTCGAGCCGTCATTCAAATTACAATAACTTTTGATAGAGTACACCGATTTTCATGAATTAAAGACTAAAATGTTACTCGAAGATAGTCTTTGTGATTGAGTGATGAAGAGGTTTTATCATGAACGCAGTACTTTAGTAGTGATACATTTCCATACAGATAGACCCCAGAAATTTCTAGAAATGATTAAAATGTACTGTATTACTTATCCCAAAAGTAAAGACATATTAGATGTACATTCTTATTATATGTATAGATAGATATAGATACTAGGTGTAGCTCGGGCCTAGTCATGTGGTTTTTTAAATTGTATTAAAGAAACGGAATATTGTGAGATACACAATTACAGAGATGCCCTTTCAAAAACATTTGTAAGTACGTCACGCACGCCACCTACTGTACCATGTAACGTATACGGAGTTATGTAAATACTAAAAGTGTGTCGAATAGTGTAGTCCGGTGAAGCTGTTAAGACATTGCTAGATCAATAGCGTAGTCAGTTCGAGTGTGTCGAATAGGATCTACCATCAACTACATATTTGACACTTTAATTCTCTATATCAGCCCCTATTTGCTCATTTACACAAGATAAGAAAGTAATGAAAATTTTAAGCTACACTTTGTACATGTATTTAAAATATATCATATAATACGCCCCTTATTGTCAATATAATTAAGTTTTCGCGACCATACAAAAAGCAATAGCTTGTGTGTTTCATTCCGAAGTAGAAATTCACAGAGGAACAAAAAAAATTTTAATTAAAGGATTTTCGTTAATAATTGCGTGTATACTTTCATATCCATTCACTAAAAAGTTGTTATTTTGATATTACATCCCGACACTTCATTTTTATTATATGTATAGATTTGTTTCCTTTTCTTGTTTAAGACATTTCCAGTAGATGGAACCTAGTCGTATGTCATGGGAGGCGTTACTACCATACAATTAACAGACACAAGTAACGGACACCCAGACACTATAATCACGTGTGTGTCACACAGATAATCACTGTGTATGGAATATGAACCCACAGTACTCGACGCAGCGACAGCAGTGAGGTGATTGTTCAAATAATCCAATTAGTTTCCACTTATTTCTTGACTAGAATAAAACAATTATTTTACTCACGATTCTGAAAAATTCTTCAATTGTCCTTCGTTCCTACTAGTGTTAGCGTGATGATATATAACCTTCCTCGATAAATAAGCTATCTAAAAGAAAGAAAGGATTTCAAAGCGAACCAATAGTTATTGAGGTTAGCGCGTTCAAGAAAACTAACTCTTCAGCTTTATAATATTAGTATTGAAGTATACATATATTTGACTATGGGAATTTTTGGTGGGATCTTAGTCTGTCATGTAATGCGGCAGACGCATATAACATGCCCGGTGTAGTGCACACATGTCTCACTGAAGATTTCCAACGATATGCATGTAGGCTGTATGAAACGATGACCTTTGCCTACTTCATTAATTAAAAGTAAAAATGTCGTAGAGAGTTTTTGGCGGGATCTTGGAACGTTATATAGTAGTTTTCATATTTCATTTATAATCTTGTGTTATTTGACTCTATATTTTTTATATTTGTAGCATTTTACGTAATATAGTTCGGTCCGCACGAGTGAAGTGAAAAATATTATTACCACAGAGCATAAATTCTGATTCGCCACAGAAATTCATTGAAAGTTCTAACAAGAGAAGTCACCATCTTGTTAAAACGTTGAAATTCTCGTAGGATACTTGTAATACTATTACCTATTTGACAATGGCATTAATAATCTGGAAGATTGGTACCAGAAATAAAAAAACTACGTCTACTACTACATTGTAAATAGTGCACGGTTACAAAGGAAAGAAGCATTACTATGCTTATAACCGGTGCGGTTATCTTCAAATTATTTATATAGTGAAATAGTTATCAAAATTATTTAGATCGAATGACTCGCCCCTGCTCGTGAAAAATTAATCGGGGTCATCAGAGAACGATTAAAGCAAACCAATAAAGATATAAATGCATAAAAGACTGATTTTATCGTTTCTAAAACGTCTCACTATGAACAGTGAGGTGCGAGCAGTCGACCACTCTTTCGCTTCAAGATAGGGTTGTTAGATTATTTTAATACTACAAATCTTATACATATATCTACTACAATGTTCCTCTATATTTTCTTGGATTATTGTTTATTCTAATAACCAGTATCCTCACGTATTGTTTAGTTAAATATAAATTAAAAAAAAAAAAACTAAACAATGACATGCATTTGCCTAAGAGACAAATTACTTGAGCGAGAGACCCCGTGTTTATTACGCTTACGCGATATAAATTTATTGTAGAAAACATTAGCTACATCTAGCATCAATTCATTACCAAATAATTACATTGCTACTAGCTGACCCGGCCACGCATCGCTCTGGTTCAGCTATATATCTATAACCAGTCAATCATACAGTTACCTGTCAATAAACTAATTTAAAGCGTTATTTGTTCAGGAGTGTTGAAACTTACAATTGATAACAATAATTAACACTGACAATCATTTAGTTTGCAAACAAAAACTATAGAAACTATTAATTTAATTATAAATTATTCTATCTCTCAAGTTGATTCAAACCATTCATAAATCCCAATTTACAAAGAGATCGGTTGAGTAGTTTCAGAGTTCATCAAGAACAAACATCACGACAGTGGATTTTTACATATGTAGAAGACATCTGATGCAAAAGTATACATTTCAATTTCAAATATTCGTTTTATTTATTCAAATTTCGCAAACGTCAACCCTATATCAGAGTGAGAAGACACGATCCTCGCGCCTACAGCACAAAGACGGCCGGTTAATTAAAAGGATTTTGTTAGCTGTCAACGTGAGATAACTCCGACTTTTGATATCGCCGCAGACGACCCCGATCTTTATTCGTCCCGATTTATAAACGCATCATTCGGATCTTTTTAATGAGGTTAAATCTGACTTATCTACTCCAATCAGATTAAAATGAGTTACACACAATTGTCGGTTGTTTATTTGATACTTAGTGATTTAAACGACAATTTCAAGATATAAATTACTACCGCATAATGAAAGCTCTATAGCAAAATCGCATACAGTGGATTGCGGTTATAACGTTATAAACAAAATAGCAGAATATCATGCATATATATTTATTTATATATTTGTATATCTATCGAACTATGTATGTTATATACCAGTGTTAATGAAAAAATGTGTTATAGTGCATTGTTAACGTTTAGTTTTTTGTATACACTATACCGTCCATTTTCACAATTACTGCAATATTTAAATAATTGTTGCCTTCACCAAACAAACAGTACTTTTTAGTTTTATTGTAGCGCATAATTAGTACAACTTAGTACACGTGCTGAATAGTCCTACCTACAAACAAAGCAAGCATATCTCGCCATCTGTAAATGTTAACTAAAAATATGAAAGCTTTATCGTTTTATGATTGGGTCTTTCTGCTTTTACCGACTCAAGTTTCAATAAACACATGGATTTTCTAGGAAACTATCACAAATGGTTCATAACATCATGTCATTTTACCTGAAATCGACGCAAAATCCGAAGTTGTTATTACCGAATGAATTTCCTACAAAAGTATGCTTTAAATCAAGGGTCATAAGTCTGACGTCGCTATAACCAAAAAATCGTTATAACTAAAGTCGTTATAAATGAATTCTACTGTATATTTACGCAATTACTTCGGAACGATAGACATGCGACAGAGTTCAGTAATATGGACCTTGGAAGTCGTGGAACATTAAAAGACGCTTGGGACAAATGTTGGGAATTAACTCGCGCTATTTACGACAGCGAGATGCCATTAGCATCCGGTCCGACATTACTAGTTCAACCTTAGTTAACATTAGCTCGGACATTGGTATTTTTTTTTCATTAGGGCGTCCATTAATTACGTGAGCGCTTTTTTAGGATTTTTAGAAACCCCACTCCTCCCCTGTTATGTCGTTACATGAAGTCTTTTGAAAAGTGGTTTCTATATTAGTATAAATGCGTTGGATTTATTCATAAAAACACCATGTGCTTTATTATTTTTACTATGATTACATTTAACTTCAATTATTATTACACTACATTTCGATATATCAATACTAAAAAAATTACTTTTAAACATGGTTTTCCAAATATAAAAAAAATAAATATAACCGATTTTCTCACATTTTTACACTATTTTTGCCTAAAAAAGATTACGTGATATTTTCAGAAATCTCTTCAGTCACCCACGTGAGATTTAGTGGGATTCGTCTTAACCGCTTTCCCCTTGATCCTCTCACGTAATTATTAGACACCTCCTTATCTTTTTTCTATGGCTCGAGAAACTTCACAATTAGTCCAGTGAAGATGTGAAGACTCACCAGACGAATAGCGAACTCAGTTCGAAAAAAAAACCAGAAACTCCAGACCACACCTAGAATGACGTCATGGCATCTTAGCCAATCCGCTGGCAATAGCAATTGTAACGCAAATGTTTAACGTTAACTGTGTCACGCTTTGATTAGACCCAACAGTCTAAATTGTACCCTGTTTTGCAACAATGTACCGCTGGCTGGCTCGCAACTTGATATTACAATATTGAGTGCATGATCCTTAAAATAACATAGGAATGCGATGGCAAACATGATAGTATGAACCTGACAAAACTGTCACTTGCAGAATGGAAATTTTTCTCCAGTTATCCATATCAATTCCCAAACCTTGTGCTCAAAAGGTGAGCAATATTGTTGGAGTTTTTGTCGAGGTCTTGGAATGTCATTTAGTAGATTTTATATTTCACCCATAATCTTGTGGTATTTGGCTCCATATTCTGTAATATTGGTAGAGTTTTACCTAATATAGTTTTGTGCATAAGTGAAATGAATGGGAAATAATACCACGGATCATGGATTTCACTTGCCACGAAAATTCACTGAAAAGTTCTAAGAAGATGGCCACTATTTTGTTAATTCATTGAAATAGATTTGTAATATCATAACCTACTCGACAATGGCATTGTGAGGTATTATAGCCGTAATTAAGGATTATAAAAATTGCAATTCAATGACGCTCGCGAAGCAGCTTAGATCGATCGTTCGCGCCAATGAACATGTATACATACATGTCGTGTTTCCTTTTACAAGACCTCGGTCACATAACATACCGTCCAGGACGGTGGCACAGTACACATAACAGACAGTTTGGAAACTCTCTATAAAAACGCTCGCACCAGCACACTCATCCAAACATGCGCATCGACACGACCCCTAAGCGGCTCGCGGTACTCTCCATAGAATTCCTTTCAAAACATCTCGTCGATGCGCGTGTTTGGGTGAGTGTGCGGTTTTCGAGCGTTTGTTAGTAGTTTCCGTACTGTATCTTATATTTATGTGACGATGGACTACAAAGTTGATGTAAGGAGGTAATATACACATAATATACTTTGAAAGTCTCCTTCCAACACTGGTGGAAACACACCTCCTACCACACCCAACACTGTAACCCCAACGTGATTACAATACAATACCTACTACAGTACCTAGCAATAATCTACAAGAAGATTGGTTGCTAAAAAATATGCATTGTTAAAATGTAAGATAATTAATAAACATGAATAATTTAAAAAAACTAATCGTACGTAGCGATAATTAAATGATAATTATAAAATAAATTATTCCAATGCGCTTTGTACCCTTAGAAAGTTTCTATGAAGTTAATCATTATGAAAAACAATTCTCGCACAAAAAAAAGAACAACAATGTATCGTAGTAACCTATTTGCCCCATATTAAATTTTCCTCAAAGTCATGAATTATTAATGTAATGGCTGCCAAAGGTGCATTCAGTAATACAATAAACTATAATTGCGTACATTATTTACATCTCTCTATGTATATGAATTTAAATAAGAATGCTCGAGTTCGAGACAGGAAATACCGTTTTAAAAATTCGGAATTTCAGATTATAATATTGGTTAACTAAAAAACTTATATTAATAAACTATTCTGAGAACAATTCGTACATTATCGTTAACGCATGTACAATTAATTCATTTTTAACGACTATCGACACGCTTTACTAATTTATCTACTTGTACACCGGAAACAAAACGCATTCTGCTTCGGACAAGTCGGATAATGGGCCTAAAAACTATTATAATAATGTTTCATTAATGTGATTTAAGGTGGTGTTATTCTAATTTGTGGCCTCGACGCGACATAAATTCGGCGTTTGGTTGAAACTATTTTTTTAAAAGGTTGCCGCATTGTGTCATGTATGTACTTGGTAAGTTGGCAACGGTGCAAGATAAGGTCACATTGAACCACTATACATCTTTAGTTAGATTCTACAATACATGTTCAAATTAAACATTTTAAATTCTATTTTATATACTTTAGTCCGCTTGATTTCTCTTTCGGCGAGTCTTTATATACGCAGCTATAATGATTTCGAGAATAAAAAGACCGAACACTATCCCGAGATTGATTCCATTGTGTGATCGAGCCTTTTCGAGTGGCATACACTGTCAGAATGATACACTATTCGTGTATGATTGACGGCTCCGTGGGTTCGTTAGGGCTCTTCAAAGGGTATACGAGCGTATATGAATACATCTCAAAACACAACTCGTAAGTACGACCTCGTCTCCATTTACAGTATGTTATACATTATTGTGTTGAGCCCTTTCAATCATGAATCCTATATAGGACGTGGCATATCGAGTCCAGAAGATAAAAAAAATATTCACTTCACTGTACATAATACTTTGTCTTAATAATTAATCACATCCAATAACATAATACAAATATTATCTATTATATATTTTTACACTTATTTCCTTTACATATATCTATAGAATTTAATATACTAAAACATTTTTTAAAATAAGCATCCAACAATAAAAAACCCTCTTTTTTATAGTCGGTAAAAATGAAATTGCTTTGTACATATCTGTGGAGTCATTTGATGATTTAATATACATTTAAAACAGTACATATTTCATTATTTCTATCGTCTACAAGATCTACGGTGACAACTATTCTGGATCTTAAAGTATGCTATAATAAATAATATAAATAATTGTATAATAGTTTCGTTTGCCAACCCTACTAACAAGTAACGAATAACTTCACACATAACGTTTGTGTCTGGAAATTATCAATCAGTCAATGTAAGTAGTACGTTGGCGTTGTATATTTGAAATAACGCCGATATATTTGTTTTCGAAAATAATATTCACCAGATTCACAAGTTCAGTGCTCTTTGCTCGTCACCACACAGAACGAATAGACTTTGATCGTGTACTTTGATGAAACTACTAAGGATTAACTTGAGACAATTCACAGCTAAGCTCTAAGATCATAAAATTTCCTTATTTATATTTAGAAATTTGCTTATAATCTTCCTATCCGATTGCGACTACAGCGACCAAACTTAAGTACCTTAAGTACTTTAGTACCGAATTTTAGCTGTAAATTTACGAGCACACAAAGGACATGTTAGGATACCGATAACATAGTTACAGTTTTTTTTATTGAAGCACGACAAAGTGACTGCACTATGCCTGATGGTAAGCATAGTACAATCCAAGAACAGTGGCAACCACCGCGAGACAGATCATCCATCGTCGGTCGCCACTGTCACGCCGGCCATAATGACGAAAGTCACCCGGTACTGAATATGCACAGGCTGATCCCGAAACGCGACGCGCAAAAGTGAGTCACTATGACGGGCTTTTTCGCCATGTACATGGTGGTTGCGACCCAGTCGGGCTATATAAACCCTACCACCTCGCTATCGCCATTGCCTCGTTCGTTGATCAGCAGGGTGCACCACGTGCAGGTGAGGTTGGCTTGGGAGTCTCAAGTCTCAAGATGTTACTCGACACCCCTTACACCCCATTTTTGAAGACGGTTTACTTTTAGTTGTTCGTGTTTATAGTTTAAGTCACGCCATCTTGATCCTAGAATATACTTGTTCTCTCCTGAACAAGTTGCCTCCATTCATCACGCTTTTCACCGAACAACTCCCAATGAGAAGGTTCAATTTGCTTGCGTAATACTTAAACGACCTTTAATTGGTAAATTTTCCACGCAACACTTTTCCAGATAGTCCACAAAATTTTAAATGTATTTCAGAGTAATCGGATCAGCGGGTAAATAAACCGCGATTAACATACCGGTCGCGGTATCCGAGGGACTGGTGTTGAGCTGAGGCTTACGCTCTACGCATATTTTATTACTTATCTCCGGGGCTCAGCCGGGAGTGATATTATAATGTCAGCCGGGTTGATTGACAGCGGGAGCAATATATCCAAGGGATTTACGATTATATTTATACGTCGGTCGGTTTATCGCGGCATTACGATTTATATTATCAAATAAATTACGACTTTAATATGTAACAATTTTGGGAAAATTTCCACATGGATTTTTATGATTTTACGTTATGTTACAGATGTTTAACTGCATCCGTGATCGAATAACCTGATCAGATGTTGAAAAATGTTAGTAGTAATAAATGCAAGTATAATTTCGAATCTTATAAACTATTAAATATGTTTGGCGATCGATTTTCAACTTTGCACTCATAGTTATCAAAGTCATATTCGTCTTTTATTGATATCAAGCTTTATCAAAACTCGAAGCTCATTATGTGTATCGAATCCACGTCGTTCGACGCGGCGGAGTACGACAACGCGAACTTATGACCTAGCTAAAACAATGACCACATAAAAATTTATTTCAAACACACAACCGGCTCGAACTGGTCGCGGAGCGTAGGCGATTCGAGAACAAACCTATAGCAGGTTATAAAATATAGGCATAGAGAACGAAAAAAAATGAAAGTGTAAATTAGTTACGGTGAAATAAATGATTTCCGTCGCCGCAGAGGCGTCTCACAAAGAGGTCTCATTAACAAACCCCGACACCGGGCATAATCCTTTAGTCAGACCTCTATTGTGACCAAGATCCGAACTGAGTGTTCGACCTCTTTATATTAGAAAAAGTTTTGAACTTATTCAAAACTTTTCGATAGTTGACACTTGAAGCGATTAGTCTCAGTATAAGGATTCAGATGACTCGTTCTTCTAGACGTAGGCAATAGTAAAAACATGATACAGATACAAGAGTTGATGGAAATAATTGTACAAAACCTTCGCTGCTAATAACGATATTGTATTAGTAAAATCTGTGTAATACGTATTGCAGAAAATGGGTTATCAGTATTGTTAACGATACAAATATTATACATAAATTCAATTACATCAGATACAGCTAATAGATACTAGTTTTAGCATGAATGCGTCGGCTCGCCCCCGGTACTACCACCCGATCTACAGAAACACCGACGTGAAGTAACAGTGCTTGCATTGTTACATTTCGTTCGGTCAGTGAGAGCGCAGGAGACGTTTACCTTACATTTACCTGCTATAATAAATTTAAAAAAAAATGAAATATCATTGCTAAGCATTTTCTACCAGTATCTATTTATTTATATTGAACTTGATCTATTTAATAAATTTCCTAAATTCTTTTGACGGATAACACATATATATATACATTAGAACTATCGGACTAGTGAAAAGAGAAGTTTAAATATTTTTCTTAGTTATCTGTTTTTCTAATTAATTTTTATTCCTTTTGTATAAACTTACAATACCACATCAAATATATTTGTTTACAAATCTTTCGTCTATAGTTTAAACATGAGACGATGTTGCTAACAAGAAATCCTATTTGACACGAGACAACTTACGAAATTAACATCTATAACATCATTTAACTATCACTAGCAACATACGCCAACACTATTTCAGGCAAGGACTATAATGCTATCAAAAAAGTGAAAAAAGCTGTATGAAACTAGCTATTTAACAATGTCACACAAAAGGCAATGATGGCTTAGTTAGTAGCGTGTTCGGACACCGCGTCGATGGACATAGGTTCGAATCCTAGCAACTCAGTCGAAGTTTTCTACCAAGAAAAACATCGTGATGGAATCACAGCATGGTATTAGAGTTTTTCCAAGTCCTCCTAGCCAGCTAACACCTTCAAGTAGAGTTAGTGTGTTCTGGCGGCTACTCTTGAAAGCCAGCCCTATCTAGATTTAGCACGTTCACCATCTTGGACCACAACATCAGATGACATTCTGCTCAAACAGTAAAACCTAAGAAGCATAAGAAAGGACAAGTGAACATTTGTTTTAAGACAAAAATAAAGAGGACGACGAATATTTTTGCATGATCATAGTTTGTAGAATTCTTCAATGAGGACATTAGACATGTCTAGACAGTCAATCATAGAATGATTGGTCGTTTACGTTATAGTGAAAAACTCGTGATTTACTCAACATATTCATGTCATATGATTCGTCGTCCGTATTAAAGAGTATATATATTGCAAGCACTTTGGAAATATTTATTCCGTTCCAAATGCGGATAAAACTATTTCGAAGAGGCCAAATATTATATACATATATGAAATTAAATTAAACTATCTATTGTTAATTCTAGCAAATCATGAAAACGACTGAAACAGTTTTAATGAGACTTTAACTAATACATAGACCCTTTTTTCGAACCACATATTTTATTTATAAGGCGTAATGTTTTTCCAACAAATTGATAAAATTATCAGCAGTTAAAGTGAGACATAAAAGTTAAATGGTAATGATAAAATTTGAAAAGAAGAAGAACAACTCACAGTTAATTCATGTACAAATACACTACTCTCGTCAATCTTTTTGGCCACTCTGAATATTGTACATAATATCGTCAAAAGTTTATTACAGAATCTAAGTTAAAATATTACTATAGGAATCTCAAATTGACATATCTTTATTCGTAAATTATACATAGAATATAATACGTATTTATACCTAAATTTCTGATTAGCGCAGTTGTATTCAGAGCGGTCAAAAATATCGCACGGACTGTAGTTCCCGTGAAATCAAAATCAGAAATATTTTATTAAATTTATACCCTGAGAAGACACTTATGAACGTTAAAGCTACCACCGGTTAGGACAAACAACCCAATCATCGAGAATACCCAGCTAGAAACTCGATCTGGTTTATCTTTTCATGAATATTTTTACAAGCATAGATAGTTACATTTGTTCTCGATTCATGCATAGATATTGGCATCATTTCCAGACGTCACTATCGTTCACATATTGCTCCACCCTATAAAATTTGCCTTTACACTGTAAAACCCGCTTGACTTGGTGCTTGAACTCACTATCCGATAAATCAGTAATGTGCTTTGGGATTTTGTTATAAAATCTAACACTGTTACTCGTGAAAGAGCAGAACCAACTTCGTTAGAACAAATTCGCAGGCAACGTCTAGTCTTTTTATAAATTCATTAATTCAGTAGTTTTGTTCAACCCTGCTGTGACTTTTTTTTTCGAACTGACTACGCTATTGACCTAGCAAGGTTTTAACAGCTTCATCGGGCTCCTAAGGCGAGCGCTTGCGGTACTCAGACGATTCCTGCTGTTGTTTTGCCATCTATAACTTTAATAATGTGCTTTTATGTTTTATTATCTATGACGTTACAAACATCTAAATTTAGTCCACTTGTATATTTGGCAATGATCTATATAAAGACCTGCGAGTTTATTAATTGGTAATTAAAAAATTAGATTCCGCCTAACAGACACTGTTAGACATTACAACAACAACAAAAAAACCCATAAACGTTTGAGTCTGCGCCAACGATGCCAATCAATTGAGCCGTATCAATATGTTCCGACGCCAGGTACTATTTAATTCCGTGGGTGCTTTATAAAGAAACAATTAGAACATAAAGTCCATCAACTGACTTGGATTATGTGGTAAATCTTGCAAAACGGACACGGCATTGACCGGATAACTCCTGATTATACTAACATTACATTAACATTCCTTTGTCTACGTGAAAACATAATGACTACAATTATTATCTATACTTAATATTATAAAGAGGTAAAGTTTGTGACGTTATGGGGGTAATCTCAGGAACTAATGGTCCTATATGAAAAATTATATCAGTGTTATATAGCTCATTTATCGAGGAAGATTATAAGCTATATATTATAAAGCTAAGACCAATAGGAGCGAAACGCTAATGAAAAATGTTTCAAAATCGGGTTTTTCCTCTTGATGGCTTCCGCTGCGTGTTAGCATTAGCCCAAACTATTCCACACGGGCATGCAACAGGCAACAGCCAAGCCGAGGTGTGCCGTGCACCCTTGAGCTGGTTGCCATAATAAAATCGGCTGAGTGCCTTAAGCGCTCGCCTTAGTAGTCCGGTGAAGCTGTTAAGACCTTGATGGGTCAATAGCGTACTCATTTCGAAAAAAAAAACGAAGACTCGGACAGAGAATAGTATTAACTATTCTTATTTACTGATAAGGTAAGTGCAGTGCAGTAAGTGCAAAATACTTCTGACATTGTTGTCAAATGTTGTGCTTTTTTTTTATTTAATTCACAAAATCGGATACAATAGACGTTAAATACTGTTGATATTGAAATAGTAAAGTTGTGTAACCAACTAGATATGAAACTAACATTCACACTATAGCTTATGAATATATATGGAATTTAAATATAAAAAACGTGATATATGTATTATAATAATGAAATTATAAACCTAAATACATTTTTTTTCAGTTGAGATTTTAGTAACATATTTAAAAAAAAAAAGCGAATCGGCTTCATATATTGCGTTTTCTCATATATCTTTACTAGCTTTTAGTCGCTACTTTGCTCGCGTTAATGTAGGTGGAAGAGTATTTAAAATAGATTTAGCATTTTTGCGTTTATCCACTACACACAGGAAATCAAACCTTTTATATAATAGTAGTATACACATAGATATATATAAAGTACTCTACTCCACGCGTTTTCAAGAATTATTGCATTTTCATTATCACGTTGTATTTCTCATTCTTTTGATTACAGCAACCGATGTTTTCCAACGTAAAATTGATATACTTTTCTTGAACAAAACTTCACAACATACAATCAAGCATTCAATTAACTCTAGACAGACAACAACAAAGATGTAAGTACCCTTACGCGGCTGCAATATTATGTTTCTATAATGGTTATCTACTTCAAAGCTTACGAAAAATAATTACATGAAAAGACAGAATTACAGATTTATTTATACACAACACATAAACTCCAAAGAACCTTAACCGCTTCTCATTGCTACTTCTCATTAACATAACTCTTACAAAACATGTATTTTCCATTTACCAACTTAGGACATTGTACATAAGTAGCATTATTTAATAGTCAATTAAACGAAATTAAGGCTACATCATTAAGGTGAACGTCCAAAAAAGGAAATTAAATTAAAATTACATTAAATAGACAGAGTCTGGTATCCTCGTTGGTCGTCAATTGGTATTCAGATCCCACGTCGGATTATAAAATGAAATCTATGGTCGAAAAAACGCGGCCTGATGGCGCCTGCGACGGACCTCGACCCATACAATATACATCATCACCGACACCCTTATCTCTAAAGCAATAAGGCTCAATTTACAACAATTAAACCGAACAGTGAAATTTCGTTTCCTATAAATCATATTCGCTTCGCTGTACCCTTAGAACGCGTGTTTTTACACTAACGTCATATTTTTTATTCTGTCTCTCTAATGAATAATGGCCGACATTTGTAGTCGGGAACATTTGTTAATTGTGATTGCCAAATGTTTTTAAATAAATTCGTAAACAAGAGAGCAAGGGGTCAATTCTGTATCTTGCGACATTTCGGAAAGATTCTCCATCGGTGACTTTCTTATTACATTATGTAATGTTAGGCGCCCAAGTTGGCACAGATAACGACAAGACTGATTGAAGAAGACAAAATTAGTTTAACAAATAACGTAATAAACCCCTTGATAGAGTACTTTGCAGTACGCGGAATTGAACGTGTCTACCAAGTCACAGAAATAGTCATAGGAACTAAGTTTCAGTTTGTGTTATGTTTCGGAGCCAACCAATGTATACTGAGCAGTCAATCAGACCGTTAACTACAGTTACTACCGTACATACCAATTTTTTTTAAGAATTCAACAATATTTAAAAATTATAACAATCATCGATAGCGACGATTCAGACCGACCGCTACTGTTATGCGATACGCTATATTTAGAATTTTGATTTTTTTTAATATATAATGTGTGACTATAAATAATACTTGAAAAAAAATCGACATGACGCGAAGACTAATGTTAGATAACCGATATCGTGTATTAAAAAGATCAGTGCTACCTACCATCGATATAAAACATCATTTACATTTTGTAGGTGGTAGAGCCCCGCTGAAGTTATTTTTGGTTTCAGCATGAATGGGTCGGCTCCTCCGGGGTAGTACCACCCCTCTCACAGATAACCGACGTGAAATAACAGTGCTTGCATTGTTGTGTTTCGTTCGGTCAGTGAGAGAGCCGGAGGCCCACGTCCCTTCCTCTTTCCTTCTTTCCCTTTCCTTCCCCTCCCCCTTCTCCCATATACAGGCTGGCAACGCACTTGCGACGTCCCTGATGTCGCTAGTGTCTATGGACGGTGGTGATCACTTAACATCACGTGACCCACCAGTTCGTTTGCCTCCTTTGATATAAAAAAAAAAAATCATACATAGCGAGCGACCTATAGAAAGTTGCACATTTTATCCACTAACTACTCAATGTGTTATTTTATTGAGTTGGTATTGAAATCACAATTTCATATCTCCCGTGTTTTTCATGTCGCTGTCACAAGTTAATTACGAGAGAGGCGTTAACCATACCTCCTCGTTCATCACTACAGCGATATCGATGCTTCAGTAATAGGCGTAATTGAATATTATATAGCCAGTTTGTGATCATGTTCATATTGCAATATTTAATTTGAAACCCGTTGACTTTCAATTAAAGCTGATTATAGTATGCTTCGTTTCTAGATTGCGTGTCGTCAATTTGTCTCGAATTTGAAGTCGACTTTTTAATAAGGAAGTTGACAAAAGGAATAATTTTTAAATTATTTTGTCTTGCAGTAATCTCTTGATATCCCGCGCCGAAGCAAACGATAGCCCGCGCTATCACTTCGTGCTAGTTTGAGTACTCTGTGACCTACATTTTTTATATTAATTGTTCCACTCTTACGTGTCGTAGCGTGATATTAGATTATAATATAATTCAATAAATACACCATAAAATATTACTTTCCAGTCAAATATTTGTCTGTCATACGGGTATAATCAGATGGACCGCTTGCTAATATGTTACTACATAACGTAAAAAGTTATCCACTCCAACAGGTTGTCCAGTGACATCGTACCGAATCTGAAGCACTCAAAGACATCCTTATCAACCGAGACCATGGTATAAGATTGACAAATAGTGACGAAAGTAGCGAAAAAAATTGTTACTGTTTCATTTCGATATACATGCAAGAGTTTCTGAATCATGTATTTTTTTTTAATTGCATGACTCACAAACGAATACATGTATGATTAGCTTAGAATAGTTTAGCTAGGTTAAATCGGTAGCAGCCCAAGTCGAGGTGTGCCTTGCACCCTTTAGCTTGTTACCTGAATAAAATCGGCTAAGTGCCTTAAGCGCTCGCCTTAGTAGTCCGGTGAAGCTGTAAAGACCTTGCAAGGCCAATATCATAGTCAGTTCGAAAAAAAAAACATTGTTACTTTTTGTGGTCGAATTGATTGGAAATTGAAATAATTTTTTTATATATAATATTCTTTTGCAACAAAAAACGCTCTCAGTTAACTGTACTATAATATATACAAGGATGGAAGCACGATGAAATCGTAATCGCATTCGTAGTGACCCCCGACTTATCTAACGCAAACACTTTAATATAAGCACATCGTTAACCGTCATTAACACCAGTAATTAAATAAATATTCATTAACCACGTGTAACTCGTTATATCGTTTTGTTGACAGAATCATCATTCCACTGATGTCACATTTAGATT
>JACEII010000065.1:2881917-2941823 GCA_014332785.1 Antheraea mylitta | reverse complement strand
GTAAAAATTCGTTCAGTAGTTTTTGACTATATCGCGAACAGACAGACGACAGACGTGGCAGATGGCTTCTATTTTATATAATTTTTTATATATATTTATTTAATAATTAGATTAAACTTATATAATTTATTATTTTATCAAACAAATAAAAAAAATTAATAAATATGTAGTAATAGAAGTATAAATAAACGTTCAATATCCACCGTCGAACATCAAATCGTATACAAATACGTCTTTCGGCGGCCACTTTAACATACCTTATAAGCGCGGTCGCAACTCCCACGAGTCTCGTCTTACATAAACGGGATTCGCGATATCATAGAAGGGAAACCGGGAAACGCGACGTTTCAAACACGATCGTGTCGCGGTCCCGGACGTCCCGATAAAGTAAAGCGCGAGATGACTCCGACTGTACACTACTACTGTATGTACGTCGTACGAGCTTTGAAATCGGCCGCTATCGTGTCCTTACCCGTATAAAACTTAAACGGGGACAACATAAACGTTTCCGAGAAATGATTTCACGGGAGAGTAGTGAATGCGAAATGAACAAAATGTACCGACCGAGAGAGCGGTGCAATTAAGGAAGGCGATCGGCTATTCGCACGTACGAACAAATTACCGTATAAAATGGGCAGACTATATCGATCGCTGATGTGCGCGTGCATTTTTCAAATCTTTATACCTGTCGGTACTGTCTATACCTGATCTGTCACTGATTAAATATAATATCTTTATATATATATATCTTCTGTCAGCGTGTATGTGACTGAACTACTCCTAAAAGGCTGGACAGATTTTGATGAATTTTTTTATGAGAGTTCAAGTGGGTACAAGAACGGTTTAGTTTGGTCACAATTGGAATGGGTGGTGGCACTTCAGTCAAATTATGTTTCTTTATTATTATTATGGCAGGACAACGTCTGACGGGCCCGCTAGTAGTAAAATATTTTTCATACAAGGAATCAAGATACCTGTAAAGTATTAATGTAAGATTTCGGATTATTAAACTGGCTCTTAATCACGCATTTTGCGACTTTTGGTCTCACGTAAATCGAAGTAACGTTGTGGTTATTTTGCTTAGAGATTAGTTAAAACAAACTCATTATTTGTTTTATCATATAACTTTTAAGAATTAAGATATATATAATTAAAGGGCTGTGCACGTGAAATTATCCACCGTAACGAATTTAAATCAAATAAGGCTTAAACTATTTCATAAATAACAAACATGAATCCCTCACATTGTAGTTATGCGAAAATAAAGCTACGTACAAAAATCCCCTCAATTACAGGACTCGGGACTTCTTTACATCAAAAGAAAAATCCGTAAAAATAACACCGAGGGCGCCATTTTGTAATGGAAAAATATATCTAAGAGTCTCGGATTGCGATCGTGGTGTTCTTATTGAGAAAAACAATGCAATTATCGATGAATCGCGGCTTCACATGAACATATATCAAATCGGACACTTTCCTGTGTTCGCGTTGGTACGCGATTTCGAGCAAAATTTTAAGGTTCATTATTACTACTTTTGGTTTATCATTACTTTTATCCTATAAGGCACCCAATGATCTTTATTCGTGACGATGAAATAAAAACATTTTTAATCTATACTAATATTATAAAGCAGAAGAGTTTGTTTGTTTGTTTGAAGGCGCTAATCTCAGGAAATATAGGTCCGATTTGAAAAATTCTTTGGGTGTTAGATAGCTCATTTATCGAGGAAGGCTATAGGTTATATATCATCACACAAAACCAATAGGTACAGACAACTAATGAAGATTATCTCAAAATCGGGGTTGTTTTCCTTTTGAGAGCTTTCGCTGCGTTAGCCTTATCCCAAAGTAACCATTCCACACGAACGAAGTCGCGAGAACAACTAGTACTATATAATTTAATTTAAAACAAAATCAGTGAAAAACCGCTCCCAAAAAACAAACTCAAAACTGTAAAATTCAATTCATTTCACATAACACCATTAAATAATTTTAAAATAATAATAAAGGATCCAATTACAGAACTCAAATAATACATATTGTATATTTTTAAGTGGGCGCCAAGTCCTTATATCCAATTTAAAAGACAAAAGACACTTTCAGCTACTGACTGGCATAAAATGAAAGTTGGCGCCGACTTCAAGAAAATACAGAAGTTTCTTTTTTTAAGTCGGCTAATAAAAAACCGGTATCAATCACTGCATATTATAAAACATAGTCCTCTGTCGCGTATGTCTGTCTGTTCGGGACAAACACAAAAATAACTGAACGAATTGTCATGCGGTTTTCACCAGTAGATTATTGGCGAAAAAGTTTTAGGTAAATATTTTGTCAAGGTTTTTTTATTACGTCCGCCGGGCCTACTAGTATTAATATAATCAATTCTGCAAACAAACACCATTTCATTACGTCAACGTTCCTTCATCTCAAAGTCCAACATTGACGTACATTCGGGCAAAGGAGGCCGTAAATATCAAATCAAATCAAAAATACTTTATTCAGTTTAGGCCCTAATAAGGCACTTATGAACGTCAAAAACTACCACCGGTTCGGAAACAACCCAGTCATCGAGAAGAACCGGCAAGAAACTCGATCTGGTTTATCTTTTTAATATATATAATATTTAGACTATATTACATACATGACATAAACTATTAATGGAAAAAAATTTTAATGGATGCACAGAGATGAGTCAATTCCAGACATCACTATGGTTCACATACTGATCCACTCTATAATAGCCTTTTGAGACCAAAACCCGCTTGACATGGCGCTTAAATTCACAATCAGGCAAATCGTTAATATCCTCTGGAATTTTGTTATAGAACCGTACACTATTTCCCAAAAAACTATTACTCGTTTTACTAAGTCTAAAACGTGGGATAACCAGTTTGTCACGGTTCCTAGTATTTAGACTATGCCGGCCTTTTACAAAATCCAGTTTATCAAGGTTCTTTCGGACATACATTAAATTATCAAGAATGTATTGGGAAAGCAGAGTTAAGATACCGAATTCCTTGAACTTAGTCTTTAAGGATTCACGAGGTCCCATATTGTAAATTGCTCTAACTGCTCGTTTTTGTAATAAAAATATGGTGTCTACCTCAGCTGCTGTCCCCCACAACAGGATGCCATAAGACATTAAGCTATGTAAGTAGGCGAAGTAGACTAACCTAGCAGTGGCAATATCAGTTAGCTGGCGAATTTTACGTACTGCAAATGCAGCAGAACTTAATTTGCTTGCCAATTGTTTAATTTGAGGACCCCATTGTAATTTTAAATCCAGTGTGATACCCAAGAATACAGTATTATCAACTAACTCTACAAAATTCCCCTCAATCCTGATGCTGCTATCAACTCGTGGAACATTAGGCAAAACAAATCTTATACATTTTGTTTTGCCTGTATTTAGCACTAAGTTATTTAATGCAAACCAATGAGAAATTTCATTTAGAGTATTATTTACATGCCTAACCTCTGAATCTGTCCTTTTCACTTTAAATATAATTGAAATAGAATTGAATAAAAGCTAGTATTGTATAAAGCCAATGAAAAAAATAAATAAGGCGTTAACTTCATATAGTTAAAAGGTCAAAACTAGAAAGAGCCGTCTTTTTTTTTTAATCTACAAAACAGAGGATACATTCTTTCACCTGCGGTAACGAACTTATAACTTCGCCCAAACTACTTGAGAATTTTAATAAGCCGAGATATCAAAAGCGAGCATTCAACTAACGAGTTAACCCTTCGATACCGCGCGATAAGTGAGTAAACTATAACTTATTATATCCATCGAGATCTTAAAAATAACAACAGTGGAATTTATTCAACTTAAACATTTCGAGCCCTCGACACTTTACAGACCGAGTGGGGTCATTAAGTGCAGCTTAAGTTTAGTACAGAAATGCCTCTCGTGCATACTCGAAATAAACATCAAATATTTCAGTACAAGTCACAGACCATTTCAGAGTAGACTTTAAATGAAAATCAGAAATACTTTTTTCAATTTAAGCACTAAAAATGCTTACCTAATAAAAATTGAATCGCGACCATGAATTGCGTCGAGTTCGTGTACGTTGAATAGCATTATACACTAGCAAACGGCCGCGATTTCAACTGCGTTTGTACACATTATTGAAAATTTTTATGGAAGTGATTTAAAATTCTGATCGGCAACTTTTTCGTGTGACAAAAATGGTGGGTGATAAACACCGTTTCGGGTAGAGTGAGGGGCAGTGTGTCGCTTCCCTTGAACATCAATATTACAAAATCTAGAGCCAAATAACACAAGATTATGAATAAAGTATAGAAGCCAATACATAAAAGATAAAGATTTCACCAATTGACATTCTTTCATCTTTTCTGTGGCTTTGATTATTATAACAATATAATTACAATTATAACATCTTTGTTTATATTGCTGTTAAATAATACAGTCTGGTTATAAGTGGTCTATGGTATTAGTGGTGTAATTTCGTAAAGCTAATCCCGAATTTAATTAGGAACACGGAGAGGCAGCATAAATAACAGGATTATCGAGAGATCATCTTGTATATGAAGCTCTACTACACCCTCGTATAAACTAAAACACTTGACTGGGATTTACGGTCTGTTTTGTATGTAAAGTCGAGCATTCTTAGCATTTAACAGACGTATACATTTACTGAATAATCATGAATAGGGATGTTTGTTGGAGGTTTTTTCTTTTATGTTTTACAGTATTTTTACCAAGTATTTTTCGTATCAAATTTCATAAATATTTCTTCTTTATACAAAACATGTAACTAATAGGAAAAAAATTAATACGTATTTGATCGATTCCGGTAAAACTAAATTATAAATAACACATATTGTTGTTATATCTACTCATATGTATTTATTATTTTCTATATTTAGTATAATTATGTACATTTTATTTAACAAGAAAGCAAAAATGACAAAGGTAACAAATAGTGAGGCTTACAATATGTATAGATTAACAAAATAATACGATAAATTACATAAGATCTATATAAATGTATGAATATAATTATTATATTGTCATAACTATGTATATTATACTTAGCTCAGAAAAAATAACGTAGTTTTTTATTTTCATTTAATTTTATTGGCCACCATCTTGTTCGAGTAGCTCTATTCTATCTCTATCATGTGTATATCTAGTGTATAAGCAGAAAGCTGTGCTTTTTTTAAATATATATTTCTATATATTTCGCACGTTGTGTAGTCCAGATTTTTTTTATAACATGATTAGAATTTTAATAACATGAGATATCGTAAGGTCCATCTTATACATGAGAGTATGGCGTCTGTGAATAAAAAAAAATGAGATACATATTTTTTTTATTTTTTAATAAAAAAAACATAGTCAATGTAGTCCGTTAAAGCTGTTAAGGCCTTGGTACACCAATAGCATAGTCAGTTCGAAAAAAAAAAGCAACAAAGACAAAATATCAGTCTTTATTACATTTTAAAATGAGCTAAATCTAATTTTAGCCGTTCGTAATATTCGTAATGTTATTTTTCAAGAACTTCAAATTTTGTACATGTAAAATACGAAGATCATAAAAAAAACTCCTTATGGATGGTAAAATTTGAACTGCGTTCTCGGCGTATAAAGACTAGATATTACATAAAAAAGTTGAACATGTTATATTATACTAGCCTCTGCCCGCGACTTCATTCGCGTGGAATAGATACACTAACACGCAGCAGTTCTCAAAAGGAAAAAACATCCCGATTTTGAAACATTCATCTCTGCTCCACTCCTATTGGTCTTAGCGTGATGATATATAGCCTATAACCATTCTCGATGAATGAGCTATATAACATTGAAAGAATTTTTCAAATCGGACCAGTAGTTCCTGAGATTACCCCCTACAACGTCACAACATCACAACGTCACAAACTCACAAACTTTACCTCTTTATAATATTAGTATAGATAAACGATTAAAATTGGAACTAACTCATTTTTAAGTGTAACAATGTATGACATTTTTAGTGTAACAATGTATAAGTAATTCAATCTTCCAAGTACATCGCCCATAAACATGGCCATCTCTAGTCTAAGAGTACACTTAGTTCTATGTAAGCAATTTATGTGTACACGAACAGTACATTTCTCAGAAAACAGCCAACGAACGACTAGATTACATGAGAGAAAATTACATTAACCCAGCAGGAGGCGGAATACAAGAGAAATACGTCGAATGCGTGTTACATTTACATGGAAAACGGGTGAGGGGTAGGCAGGCCTTTATATGTATATCGAGTACTTATAGAGAGTCAACATCTCTCTACATATCTATATAAACATTGATATTTTTATATTCAAAATAGATAAATCTTAAATCTAATCACCATCATATGTTCAAACTTTACCAAAGTTTCTTTTTTACGGAAAAGATTTTTTGTTATATTATTCAGGTTTCCGTAACTTATTATTAGATGCTGCATACAGTACATCAAAACCCACGGCTCGATATGTAACATGTTGTTTTTTTTTTAACTTTATTTTTGGCAATCAATCTTTCAGATTATTACTGCCATTGTCGAGTAATCCATAATATTACAAGCGTCGTACGATTATTCCAATATCAAGCGTCGTGTCAATCAATATTCTAACAAGATGGTGGATCTCTTGTTAGAACCCTCCAGGGAGTTTTTGTGGCACCTCAGAATTTCATGCTCCGTGGTATTATTTTCCATTCACTTCACTTATGCACAATAAACTAACTATATTATGTAAAACACCACCAAATTTACAAAACATAGAGTCAAATAACGCAAGATCATGAATAAAATATAACATCCACTACATGACAGACTGAAATCCCGCCAAAAAGTCAACATGTTGTTGAAATGCGACATTATATGCGACATATTTTTAATTTTCGATTTTTTTGTTGTTGTTATTTTTCCCTTAGAAATTATAAATCTAAATTATCCAAACCTCTATTAAAGGCAAGGGTTCACAAGCCGCAGTATAGATCAACAAGAAAGACTTAATTAATTAATCACAGACTGTATACGATGATCTAAAATAGAATTATTATCAGTAACAATACAGTCCGGTCTCTCCTAAACTTTGACCAATCACTGTGTAAACAGTTCCTATTACGAGTCGTGCGACATGACGATCGGAGAAAGAGTTAACGGCTAGATAAGAGGTAACAACACTCGCTACACTACACGCTCGCAATGTTTATGTTAAATATACCGCTGGATACAATTCCATACCAGTCGGTTAATTGGCCCGGTCCGAGATCGAGCCGGGGTCAGATTAGTCGCGTACCGTGACATCTCGTGTGCAGCCACACACACCCACGTGTTCAACGTTCATCTCGTAACACGACACCGTGGATTATCGACACACAAGTAATACGTTGCCTGCGAGATTATTACACACGTGACTACGGATTATATGATTTAAGATTTTGATTCAACACAGAACAATTTTTTTTTATATGTGTAGAGGCGTATCAAGGAAAAATCAATTATTTTATTTCGTGTACATATTACACTAACTATCGCCTGTGATATCGACCGCGTTAAATTGCAATATAAAACTTAATGGCAATAAAATGCAAGCTAACGCCATGCGCCATCTATTGACAAGTTTATTTTGAAAATTGCTTTGATTTCTTTTATAGTTTTTCTTTTATTCAAATGTCGGTTACGAGCTCTTCCGAGTAATCAAAGATCAGAGGAAGCTTCAAGATGGCATGTCATGAAATGGAATGAAAGTCATATCATAAAATAATTGGTAATTATGGTGAAGGACTGGTAAATTAGTTGAGATATATCGACGAAGCTATGTATGTGAGTTATGGATACCGTGAGGAATTAAGTGCACAAGAGTTATGAACTGAGATGACAGCTGATATAGGCGATTGAGTTAGGAAAGCCTATTGTGATAATGTCATTGAGCGCATAATGAAGACAGAATGAGTATAGAAAGAGCAGTCAAAAAGTTTAGCGCCGACTATCCATATACAAATTTACAGAAAATTAAAATTTTCACACAATCCCATATATATTTTATTGTTTTTGTGCTAGCAACGATTAGAAATTTAAGCAATGATCTAAAATTTATATAATATTTATAAACACATTATCAGTACGGAACTCGAAATCTACTAAAACATTATAAAGGCTCATAATATTTTAAAGAAATAAGGAAGATATACCAGGGCGCGTTGAAGATTAGTCAATGTTATATAATAAAATGAACTCCGGTACCGACCATAAATAAATCATGAACGCGCGCATATAATCTCGCGTCTATACGCGAACTAAAACTGTTACATACATTAAGTAAACAGAAACGGACGCAACGAAAACTATAGGAATGCGGTACATTGTTATAATCTAAACATAATTAGGGCTGTCTACTACTAAATAATTATAATTAATTTAAAATCACGTATGTAGTCGTGTACCTATTAATGGATTTCTGCAATTTCCTAAATATATACCATCATAATTATGGATCAATATGTGAACGATTGTGACGTCAGGATATGACGCCTCTGCCTGTGCATCCGAGAGCGCCGTAAGCTCATGTCCCGTCGCCTCCAAACACAGGCTGACAATGCATTTGCGACTCACTTTCTGGCGCTGTCTATGGTCGGTGGTGATCACTTAACATCAGGTGACTCACCTGTTGGTTTGCCTTCTATGATTAAAAAAAAGAGTCGGTCATGTCTGGATCACCATTGTTCTAATATTGATCCACTCTATTAACCTTTTGATACCAAACCCCGCTGATCGGACGATAACCGGTGTTTTCAACACTATACCCGACACAACCTTTACCTACACCAATTTTCATCACACAAAAAAGTTGATAATCAGAATTTCAAAACGCTTCCATAAGAAATTTCACTACACAAATACTGTCATAATAACTTAGTAGTTAACACGAGCGGAGTCTCAAACCTAGTTAGTAAAAGAACTATTTTTTCTCGAAATGACTACGTTACTGGCCTAGCAAGACTTTAACGCTTTACCGGACTACAGTTACAGACCTCCATGGAAAGGAACGTCGAAGTAATGAATTGGCATTTGCTGAAAGAATGGATTATATTAATATCAGCGGGCCCGACGAGCGTTGTCCCGTCCTGGTAAATAAAAAAAGATTGATAAATTTTACACCTAACGTTCCTAATGAATCACTTTATTTACTGGTGAAAACAGAATAAAAATTCGTTCAGTAATTTTTGAGGTTATCGCGAAGAGACAGACAGACAACACGTGGCAGAGGCCTCTGTTTTGTAATATGTACCTACTAATTGGGGTGTGAAAATCGAGCGAGTGGATTAGCTGGTGACGGCCCTAGGCGAAAGCATTGTTGTTAAACAAATGGCTCATTTTAGAGTTATTAGGGGGTAACGGCCCAGTTTGTAAACCGTGTTATGTTCGCAACAATACACGTTCTTAGTATTATTATTAGCCGTTCGGGTCGGCGACTTGTAAACAAACAACACGGAGTAGATTTGAGCTTAGCGTCGATCGCATCGTGCGCACCGAATCGCTTTAATAGCTATATAACACCATGGAACTGCGTCCGTCACAGCCGAGTGGAGATGCACCGAATCGATCGGTTCTGGTGCTGGGGACGCAGTTTCACAAATTTGTATGGTGTAGAAAGCAATGTCATTCGGTTCGTTTCAACTCGGCACGTCTCATAAGGGGGCGTCCATTAATTACGTGAGAGAATCAGGATGGAAGAGGGTCTAACTGAATCTCACTACATTTTTTCCGGGTAAAATATAGTGTGAAATTATAAAAAAATCGGATTAATTTAAAGTGACGAAATTTATTTAAGGTGGTAGAGCCACTCTGAAGCTATTCTTGGTTTCAACATGAATGGGTCGGCTCGTCCGCGGTAGCACCACCCTCTTACAGAAAACCGACGTGAAGTAACAGTGCTTGCATTGTTGCGTTTCTTTCGGTCAGTGAGAGCGCCGGAGATCCATCTCCCCTCCCCTCTCAGCTCCCTTCCCTCCTCCCTTTCTCTCTATTCACACAAACACAGGCTGGCAACGCACTTGCGACTCCTCTGGGGTTGCTAGTGTCTATGGACGGCGGTGATCGCTTAACAATAGCTGACCCGCATGTTCGACTGCCTCCTATATGATATAAAAAAGTGAACTATATTTTTAGACTATGCCGAAATCTGACATAATACTTCTATACTTGTATAAAAATCCATGAATAGATAGATAGATGTAATGTTATTTGGTATCGATATATCCTAGTGTAAAGTAATAAAGGTAAAAAAACAAAGCATTTATACTTAAACTACAAATCTTAAAAGATCTCATGTGTGATAAATGTGTGAGACAAATTTCGTAACACCTCACCAAAGGAGGATATATCAAAATACATCAAAAACAACTGGCGTAATTAATGGAGCACCTCCATTAATTATGTATCACAAAAAATACAACATCCGACATATATGTATCAAAAATGTTATTTAATGCTATTTTCGTTTTAGCATTTGACTACAACCTCGTCTCATGTTAAATGGCTATGTGGTCCAAGTTTGTAAACACGCTAGAATCAAAAGGATCGGCTCTAAAGTGCCGCTACCTCTATCTGCTTAATCTTTTCAACATATAAACAATTTAGAATACATTACACATCACAAACTTTTTTTTTTTATTGTAGCACGGCAAAGTGACTGCACTATGCCTGATGGTAAACACAGTACAATCCAAAAATAATAGCGACCACCGATTGACACACTGTCCATCGCCGGTCGCCACTATCATGCCGGCCTGTAATAAGCTGGATATGCACAGGCTGATCCCGAAACGCGACCCGTAGAAGCGAATCACTATTACGTGCTTTTTCGCCATATACATGGTGGTTGCGACCCAGTCAAGCTGTAAAACCCTACCACCCCGCAAAATGTTAATGTACAGACGATAATATTACAAATATATGTACAGGGAGTAATCAATTCCAGGACATCACATCGTTCACATATTGATCCACACTATATAGCCAATATTATAGGAGTTTGACCTTTTGAGGTTGGAAAATATATTAAAAAGAGAATATAAATAAAAACCGAAACCTGAAACATTTATTTAATAGTAGTTGGTTTTATTACCTAATAAATATAACTATTTAGAAACAGACCACATCAAAAAAAAATCTAAGAAACATAACTTACAGATGTGTAGGTAGACCAGTAAATCGTTTTATGCCATAGAAAAAAGTTATGTGGTGGTGTACATAGAAATATTCCTATTAAATTTAATTTTATACGTGCGCGTATAAATCTTGCGTCAGAGAGCGCGCCAGACAGTCAAACACACAATAGTAAATCACATGTCTCAACATATAATATTTGTTCCGTCAAATTAGTACAACTCATAATTATTACTACAAATAAAATATATATACATACATGTAATAAAAATATAACTCTTTTGAGGCTGTGTAACGTGAAAAATATTAGAAGTATCGGTATGGGACTCAGATAGAAATAGTGCAGAATTTTTCGTGGTTAATTCTAGACTACTTTTTTAATTCCAGTGGCACTTCGTCATCTTTTTTTAAATTCAAAGTGAATATAATCCACAACGAAGCAGGCGGATATCAGCTAGCACGTACTGTATACAACAAACACTGGGATATAAATCTTCATAACGAATCACAAAAGTAATTTCAGTTTAAAGAATTATCTTTATTCTGTAATCTATTTAAAGTCTATTTTATCACACGATGTAGGTGCAAACATGGTGAATTAAGATCCATGGCTAAACCTAGAAATATGCTCTCTAGTGCAGGTACTCAAAATACATACATCGACGTAGGGTTCCATATCACACTGGTTCTTCGTGAATATACATATCATTAAGAAATGTCGTAAGTTTAATAAAACAACTGGTTTTAATACAACTTGCAAAATGTGACCTAAACAAACATTGCAAGTTTTATTTAGCTTATAATATATTTTTTTTTTTCTCGAACTGACTACGCTATTGACCTAGCAAGGTCTTAACAGCTTCACCGGACTACTAAGGCGAGCGCTTAAGGCACTCAGCCGATTTTATTTTGGCAACCAGCTCAAGGGTGCACGCACATCTCAGCTTGACTGTTACCTGTTGCATGCAAAAGCGCGACCTATCTTAGCTAACCTAGCTAACTATTCATATATATATATATGAGCTGTTGAAACGTGTATGTGTACCAAGCATATACGCCTCAACAACTCCTCCATATATTTATTATCGGAAAATTGGGAGTTTTTTCAGTAATATTATAAAAGATTACCGGAACTCTGCATAGAGCTACTGTAAAAAGAAAAAGAAACTCTCAAGCTTCTCAACAATACACGTATTCCTAAACGTGGACCCGTCCCTTAAAAAGTACTATCAATTTAACTTCATAATAATCTACGAAATATATCGAGTACACAATAGAATTACGTTCAAAACCACTTAACGGCAACAATGGAATCGATATCAAATCGATATGAACTCGAATCGAAAAACCCATCTAGCGTCGTCATAAAAGGTTACAAGAATCCGACGAATCGATTTTACAAGTCCTTTTAAATCGCTCCTTTGTCGCCCTTCGAAATGCATTTTCTATTCAGTCAAATGATAATAATCTCAACGAACCTCGAATAATATTCTCAGAACATTCATGGCAAGTATATAGCGCATATGTAACGCAATTTTGTCACTACTGCTTTAAGGTAAAGTCAACAGTTTTCATAGTTTTATGTCACATCTGAGGCATTTCATGTGAAGCCCGGACAACGAAAAAGAAGTTCCGAAATTCGTTCATATTCAGCCTAATTGAACTTCTACTAGGTGTGAATATGAAATACACAAAATATATTTTCTATCATGTTTATCTGTCAAGTTATGGATGTCTAAAGACTAGTGATATTTGAAATTCGGAGTAGTAATAAAGAAAAATTTGAGACAACACGAGGCAACTCGTAGCTCCATTATTTAGTTGCGTGAAGAATTACTTATATATGAAATTAATTTTAAAATCGATTCATTTTTCCGACACAAAATACATATAGGAGTTGTTGAGGCACGAATGCTCGGTACACATGCATGTTTCGATAACTCATATACGTATATCTAGACAGCTTAGCTTAGCTCAGATATGTCGCGATTTTTGCACAAAACCGGCGGCAGCCCAAGCCGAGGTTTGCCGTGCGACATTGAGTTAGTCGCGCAAGCATCCCAAATTGGCTGAGTGCTTCAGCGCTCGCCTCGGTAGTTCGGTGAAGCTATAACCTTTCCAGGTAGTCATTTCGAAAAAAAAAACGATTTTAACATCTCCCAGATCACTTGGAACAAATAATAAACTCTTCAATTTTATTTATATATAAAGATAAAAACACTAATTTAGAGAAATATTTAAAATAGGTTGTAAATTCTAAAGTTTAAAGAAAAGTAAAAAGAATAACCAAATGCATGCAAATTAATATGCACTGAAAAGCCTTAGGCCTATTAGAGGAGATGTAACCAACACATTACCGAGGAAATTAAAGGTGTAGGAACACCGCCTCGAAGAAGCTGTTGTTGCCTTCCAAAGTACCGTATTTCCAGTACCGCGGTACCATATCATTCAACTTATGATAGACTCGGCCAGAGTTGACTATAATTTTTACACGAAGGACTATATTTATAGGCAAATAGGCGACGTCCGCGGCTATTTTGCGAAATTATTACAGTTTACAAACGTCAACGTCTGATAAGCTTATGACAAGGTACACTATAAATTATTGTCTTAAATTGATACTTTTATAAACGTAATAGATATATTGAAACTCGTTTCATTTTATATTGTATAAGCAATCGACAGCGACTTCGTCCGTGTTAAATGTAACAACAAACGATAGTAAAAGAGCCAAATATAAACAAAACAAAACTGAAATTTATTCAAAGAGCCTTTTTTTAACTAACCTTTGCTTTAGTAGGCAGATCATTTTTATCGAAATTATTGAGAACACTCTTGAACTTTCCTTTGCTCAATACGCCTTCTTTCTAGCGACTAGCCCTGCTGTTGTTGTCCTCTACAATATTTACTCGTCTAATACCGCAGGAGTTTTTGGCGGGATTTTAGTCTGTCATGTAGTGTGTTCTATATTTTATTGATAATCTTATGTTATTCGACTCTATATTTTGTAAATTTTGTGGTGTGTTACGTGATATAGTATAGTAGTTACATTTTAGCGTATTACCTACCATCTTATATAATGCACGAATTAACCATGTACAGTAGACTACATTTTACATATGCTACGTTTAGAAATATTTACATGAGAGTAATCGATTTCTATCCAAATGTAAATAGATGTGTGTATGTATGTAAATGCAAGACATTCATCTATATGTATGTAACCCATAAGTAATTGCTCCATTCTCTATACAAACAATGTGATTTTTCCGAGTGTCTATTCTGAAAAATGAACCTCTTGCCCTAAACCAAAATGTTTTAAGCAGCAGTCTTCGTGGGGTGTAAGGGGTGTCGAGTAACATCTTAAGACTTGAGACACCCAAGTCAACCTTAGTTGCACGTGGGGCAGGCATCCTGCTGATCAACGAACGAGGCAATGGCGATAGCGGGGTGGTAGGGTTATACAGCCCGAATGGGTCGCAACCACTATGTACATGGCGAAAAAGCCCGTCATAGTGACTCGCTTTTGCGCGTCGCGTTTCGGGATCAGCCTGTGCATATCCAGTACCGGGTGACTTTCGTCATTATGGCCGGCATGACAGCGGCGACCGACGATGGATGATCTGTCTCTCGGTGGTCGCCACTGTTTTTGGATTGTAATATGCTTACCATCAGGCACAGTGCAGTCACTTTGTCGTACTTCAATAAAAAAAAATCTTTTAGGCCGTTTAGCTGTAAGTTTCGGCTTACGTGTAATATGGGCAAGAGTTGAATAAAAAGCAAAAGTAAGATTTCATTATATGAATTTAAACTTGTCATCTATTTATCTTTTAATGTTATACATCAATACAATATGTATTATAAAACAAAGTCCCCTACCGCGTCTATCTGTCTGTTTATACGTGATAAACTCAAAAAGTACTGAACGAATTTTCTTGCGGTTTCCACTAATAGATAAAGTGCTTCATGGGGAAGGTTTAGATATACCAGACGACTGTTTAAAGTTGAACACTCTTCAATACATAGTTAGTTTATGGTCATATTTAAAATATAAAATAATAATATCAAAACAAATACTAATAAACAAACAAGAAAACCCAAGTTAAAGTTTGTTCTAAGACTTTCAAAAGTATGGGAACGGTACTTGTAACGTAAAAAAAATATATCTAAGTTCAATAAACAACATTAAAAGAGCGATTTCAAGATTAATCATTACATAACTGCTTAACGTCGGAACGCCGTACAGTCGAACAAAGGTAAATTTGTGTTCTGCACAACTATATTCAGAACGGTCAAAGAGTTTGGCGCAAAAAGTATAGACACTATAGACCGTATTACTTCTTCGTTAACATTTTCTAGCAATATATTTGTACGACAAAGTAATATAATGACGCTCTTTCAGTGCGTGGACATTAGGCAATTTACAAATTGATAGCGACGGAAGTACGTTAAGGACAAATGACTTCTTATATTACTAAATGTACACTCGATTCAAGTTTTAAAATGAGATATTTTGATGATGATGAGATTTAATTGATAAACACAGAGTGGACGTATCTGACATCAAATGATATCAAATAAGCATATTTTTGAGATACATCGACGAAGGATTGAAAGAATCTATCAATGGGAAATATTACCTACAACAACCTCAATGGTTATTCAGAGAAATAAACGACAAAGAGTTCTATCCTTATTTTTCCTTATCCTATCCTATCCTATATATTTTAGAGGAATTTATCCGACACAAAATACATAGGAGTTGTTGAGGCACACATGCATGTTTCAATAACTCCTATACGTATATCTTAGGTTAGCTCAGATAGGTCGCGATTTTTGTACAAAACAGGCGACAGCGCAAGCCGAGGTGTGCCGTGCACCCTTAAGTAAGTCGCCCAAACATCCCAAATCGGCTGAGTGCCTTCAGCGCTCACCTCAATAGTTCGGTGAAGCTGTAAAGACCTTTCCAGGTCAACAGCGTTTTCATTTCGAAAAAAAAAAAAAACCTCAATGATACACATACGAGTATCTCTGTTTTTATTGTAACCTAAAATTTAAGGCTACTGTAGGATCTGAGCACTATTATTGAGCTATCATCGTTTCAAACCAAACTGTTCAAAAACGCTATGAAATAAATAGAAACAGTTTTATACAATAACCAGTAGTGCCTGTAACTTTACGCGCATTTACTACGTAGTACTTATTTTCTTCTAATATTACGAATTAAGTATTATCAAATACTATGTGATGTATCAGTCATCTTTAATACGAAATATACTACTCGCTTACATACTTCTCATTATATTTAATCGCTGTCAATAAATAAAAATGTAATGTTTTATAATTTCTAAAGAATTTTAATATAAAACATAACAGATTTAAAAAAATCAACTATTTACATGTTTCACTGATGGGCCTTCTTAGTTTCAACGAACTACTAAGGCGAGCTCTTAAGACATTTCGCCTCTTGGCAAGAAACTCAAAGATGCCATCGCAACTGAACGTCTGCTTTAAATGATACATTAGTAATCATCTATTAATATGAATACATGATTCTACTACTTAAATAACTCAATACATGAAACAGAATTCTATAAGCTGGACATTACAATGTCTAGGATTAATTGTCTTGAAGACGAATAACAAAGAGGACTAAACTAACAACGCCTACATGTAGAGACGTCTCTGAAGAAGATTTATGTACACTATTCATAACTATACCGGAGGGAGAGTAACAATGAACGCATTGAACATTTCAGTTTGTGGGCGAGATGTATCGTCACTGAGTTACATGAGGCGTATTGAGGAAACTATTTGGGGGTCAAAGTTACCCTAAATGTTTTGTTTAGCAGTACTCGCGACTTCATACGCATGAAACCATATTTAAAAAAACAACGATTAATAAAGTCCTCTGAATGTATTAGGTCCAATAACTTGTCCACTTTTCTCTAGTACTTAAGTCGCGTCGTCATTAAAAGTACAATAACTTTTGATAGACCGAACCGATTTTAATGAAGCAAAAACTAAATTGTACCCGAAGATATGGTTTATGATTTTATAGGTTTTATCGTGAACGCAGTATTTTAGCAGTGATGCGTCTTCATACCAACAAACAGACATTTTTAAAAATCATTGCAATTTATTTCATTACTTATTCCTAGATACCTGCGACATTTTTTTTCACGAAATCCTAAAAGTTCAGACACGTTAAATTTCCATTCTTAATATATGTATAGAAAACTTGTTATGTACTTGGCTATGATTTTACAAAACAGTGCAATGAATACAAGGCGTTTTCTAAGTCTGCCTGGGTAGCCACCACCCTCAAGTTGAAAACCTATCGCCGAGCACCTCTTGGTGTGTTTCAACAGTTGCACCTAAGGGACAGTCACCAATAGATTTAGCGTGTTTACTATCTTCGATCAGATCGTCACGTAACATCTGATGAAGGATTTGTCAGTTTTCTTATCAGATTGCGGTCAAACGTTAAAATCTATAAAGTGTAAACAAAATCATACTTAGTGAAATATTAATGGGAGTAACGGTAATACAATATTATAATTCTGTTTATTTTTAACAATAATAGGTACCCAAACCCGTAGTTCTCTTTTATAATGTATTCAGTAATTCAAACATTGCGAGACATCACAACATATCATGAAACAAAGTCCTCTGCGTAGTCCGGTGAAGCTGTTTAAACCTTGTTTGGTCAATAGCGTGGTCAGATAGAAAAAAAGAAAAAAAAGTCCTCTGCCACGTCTGTCTGTTTGTGATAAATTCAAAAAATACTAAAAGGTTACACAATCCTGTACTTATTAATATCATCTATATTGTTTAGTAATTGAATCTTACAATTTTATTTATAAACTATACATATAATATCGACTGTGGAAATACTAATTGAGCGCATTTGATAAAGTTTACTAATTACTCAAGCAACTATTCTATAGTCGATATATATTTGGTTTAATATTTATTCAAACTAATACTCACCACCTATTTCTGTACTTCAAATAAATATACTTATGACCACAGTCAATATGAAAACTAATTGTAATCAGCATAAATCACAAGATGTTTAATAAATCTAAGGGAAGGATAAGAACTTTGTAAAGAATGTTGTACTTTATCCTCTCTACTTACTACATTCCTGATTATAGATAGATAAATAATGTCAATTTATTTAATGTATTTAAACTGATATAAAAGTAAAGTTACTAATTTCTTCGTTCAATCGAAATAAATAAAGAATGTTGGGGCCCAACAGTAGACACTGAGTGCACACCTGGAATAATACCAACGAAGGACGTCCGAGGTCATAAAGAATTTCTTTATTGTTATGATAACAACTTAGGCGTATAAATGGGGTTGCTTAGATGCGATAGAAAGGAATACTTGAATTTTAATGTTGGATTTATAAATTCTTGGACTCCTTTAAATTGCATACGGCGTTATATGGTAAAATATGACATATTTATTTTAGAATCTATAGTTATGTACATATAATTAAATATAGAAACAAATTCATAGGATTCTTCGTCATCACATCAGCCTGTGAGAGACCCACGACAGAGTCATAGGCCTCTTGCCGAAAGAAGGTATGGGAATAATCATCACCTCGCCAGCCCACGATGTATTGGCAATTCGAAACGGCGAAATTACACAGTTTTATATTTTCCTACATATGGTAAAACGACAAATACATTCAGGGGAAAAACTTTATCAATTAAGTCTTAATTTTGAAAAAAAATCCAGTTGCATGAAACTCGTCAGCTGAGCTTATTTGTCAGCTTACCCACATATTCTGCATTGCATTGTACATGTTTAAAAAAAAAAGTCTGTCAGATTCCGACATAATTTTTTTACATATTACCTGACACACAGACATGCTCAAATTATTTCTTACTCTAGGGTCCTAACCACAGAGTCTCACAATAGAATATGATTGAGAAGCAACAATGGACGCATCAAGGCTAAAGGGCACACGTCTGCCAGCAGCGCCATTGTTGTGAGGTGTCGGAGCAGACTCCGATGGTAGAAAAAGTGAACGACAGCGCGACCGGATCGACTCAAAACGTTAGGGTTGCACCCATACGTTCAATTTTTTTTAATTTGAGACATACCAGCAGTGGATAGGCTAAAAGCTATAAACAAAAAAATATTTATTTATTTAGAAGACTAAGAGCTATAATAACACAATAATTAATCATAAAAAAAAAATATGAATAATGTATTATTGTTTGCAACCGCCATCAACAAAGAACCTCCTTAAAGAAACGCTGTCGCTTTACTTTATGGTAGTGTTAAAGAGGTTAAAATCACCAACCTCGCTCATACCGTTGAAAGAGCGACTAGCTCGCCTAAAATATATATTTTACCCGTAATTAGTGGGAATGGTGGGAGAATAAAAATTTACATTCAATAATATCTTAAGACGTAATAATACTCTCACATAAATAAATACAAACAAAGTTAATGAGTGATATATAATGATATATTTTAAAAAGTAATGATTTTAATATTCTGACACTGACTACATCGATATGATCTTTGACACTATCCAATAAATTAACGAGTCACGCATCAGTAAACTTTCCATCTATACGGTCTCACAATATAATATGCTAATATAAATACCTATTCAGCACTCTCGTATAATCTATGCGATATCAACATATTACATTGTAATTTGGTTAGGTAAAACACTATGTTGTAATTATCACGTATATAGACTACAAGTTGTTTTGCACACTCACTTATTCGTAAATTGAGTAGTTAGCTACATTTATAAATGAGTTAAATTCAATTTTATCAGTTCCTAATATTTTAAGTTATTTGTCAAGATCTTCAAATGTTTATACATGGAAAATATGAAGATCGCAAATAAAAAACTAGAAACATTATGAACGGCAAAATTTGAACATCATTCACGTTGCAGATAAAAACTGGAGATTTTAAGAAAATTACACATGTTATATGAAGGGTTCTGGATTTAGATGATTTTGAAATGTAACGGACTCAATTTCATAACTGCACTTACTTATTCTTCAGCTACAAGAAGTTGAAATACAGCCAGTGTGACCTATTTTTCTAGAATCGGAGACACCAAATTATAAATACATAATTACATATTTTTACTAAAAACATGAATAAGTAGACGTATATATTATGAACATATGTAATTAGAAAATATCATCCATTTTGGTTAATCCTATTATTATCCTATTCCTATTATATAGGAGAATGTTTGTTACGATTTCACGCAGAAACTACTGATCATACATTACAATTTACACCAATATTGCTTACACATCAGAATAATGTACAGGCTACGGTTTATAAATATATTGTTTAAACTACCTAGAACATTGATATATTGCCAAAGTATAACGATAAGTATCAAGTCAGAAACAAAATTACCATCCAAGAAATGCACATAAACAGTTACACAAAAATAATGCGTGGTTTTTTTTTTCGAAATGTCTACGCTATTGACCCAGCAAGGTCTTAACAGCTTCACCGGACTACCGAATAATAATGCGTGGTTATGACGTCCATTTATAAGGATACAAACGCAAAGTCGCGGGCAGCCGCTAGTTTGATACATTCGTCGATATAACCAAGATAATTACGATTTACTTTTTTGATAAATAAATACATATCTTAGGCTTGCTCTGAAGCATAATTATAACAAACTTCAAGTTTGAATTTGGTTGCAGGATGTAATATATTCAAAACGAATTATCCAAGACAAGTCTTTGAGTGCTAAGGCTTTGTACCCCGGTGAAGCTGTTAAGACCTTGCTGGGTCTATAGCGGTAGTCAGATCGAAAAAAAAACTAAGGACTTATTATAATAAAATTTTATGTTACCTGTGAGTAATTGATACTTACCACTATGTCTTCGGTTAAAAGTATAAAATGCCAGTGTTTTTTTTTTTGAGATCTTAGACGTTTAACTGTTTTTTTAATGGAGCCATGGGCGCCGCCATATTGGTCTCGGCTGCCCTGTCTAACATCGTTCACTTTACCCCTTAAGAATTTATATAGTCAAACACAAGATATAATATATAAATATTCGATACAGGGACAACCCTATAGGTTGTATTGTTATTACAAAACGACCCATCTTAATGTCGGAGGGTTCTCGGAATCGGTCCCTCGCGAGGCTCGCGGTTACTATATTATGTAAAACATAACAGCCTTCGAGCATTATAAAAATTATATTTCTGACACCTCGGATGAAATACGCCTAATAATGGATAGGAGTAGACCGTATCAAAATCCAAAATTAAACACGATAATAAGTACGCCCGACAGGATTTGATTGTAAGTCAATAATATGAATAATACTAGTTTTTTTTAATGTATGTAATCCATGTAATTCAATTCATACATTTTTATTTTAATAACATTTCACTAATTACGATCATAAAACACTATTGTCTCGCTCAGAATACCGTGTTGTACAATAATAAATATGTGAGATATTTAGTTGAGTCGACTTAAGATTTTATTCATTACATATGTTTAAGTCACTGTTTGTTTTAGTTCTCATTATATGAAATTGTGATACCTGCGATACGGTTTATAACCAATGCAGATACCAATATTACTGTAAATTATGTATACATTGACTTGGAACATTTAAATATATTATTATTATTATTATTATCGTTTCTAAAGTCAAGTTGGCTTACGATTGCAGGATATGAGGTTTGCGATGTCGCCGCTATGGTCTTGGGTCGCCTCCATCCGTTGCTTTGTCATAAGAGTAAGATGTCCCTCAGACACAAGCTCACTTTGTATAAGACGTGTATCCGTCCCGTGATGACATATAGCTGCCCCGTTTTTGCGCATATGTCCAAAGATAACTTTGATAAGCTGCAGGTTCTCCAAAATCGCGTTTTACGTAAAGTGACCGGTGCCCCGTGGTACATCCGGAGAGTCGATCTTCATAGAGACCTAGAGATCCCTTCTATCTGGGCGTACGTAAAATCACTTACGATTAGTTATTTTGAAAAAGCCGCGAATCATCCCAGACCGTTAGTGGTATCCGCCGCAAACTATGAACCCATACCTAACGCTGCGCGTTATAAAAGACATTCGCGACTCATTTTTACCGACCCTCCTGATTCAATCACGTCAGCGAACGATCAGTACCAGCCTGTCCCTCGAAACAAAGCGTGTTCACGCCCACGCCCGCGTAACCATAGATCACGCCGCCGTGGTCTGGGTGTTAATTTCGCTCCCGCACACCCGATTAGGCCTCCCACGGCAGCGGCTCAAGCCTAGGTTCGATCTCTCGGTAGGGAGCCCTTGAGTGCGTTACTTACGCGATACGGCGACACACAAATATACATCACTGCTACAACACTACACGATCACCTCCACACATGTGCACGCCTACACACTTACACATGAGAGTGGAAGGGTTTCCTTTTTTTTTCCTTATCGAACTGAAAAACTCTCAATTTTCCGATAATAAATATATGGAGGAGTTGTTGAGGCGTGTATGCTTGGTACACATATACGTTTCAACAACTCATACATATATGAATAGTTAGCTAGGTTAGCTAAGATAGGTCGCGATTTTGCATGCAACAGGCAACAGCCAAGCCGAGGTGTGCCGTGCACCCTTGAGCTGGTTGCCAAAATAAAATCGGCTGAGTGCCTTAAGCGCTCGCCTTAGTAGTCCGGTGAAACTTTTAAGACCTTGCTGGGTCAATAGCGTAGTCATTTCGAAAAAAAAAAGGTTTGAGATGTATTAAAAAAATTTGATCCATATACAACAAATACATATTAATATAAAATATATAACTGGATTATTGAGAAAGAATATTTTTGCCAACACTTTGTAAAAAAAAAACAGATATTTATGTTCTTTTATCAGGCTAATCAACATACTTACGGAAATAATTATTGTGTAAAATGTTAAGGTATCATTCTTACACATAAATATAAACATACAATAAATGTCATAAACTACCTGTGCCGACGACTTCCTTTGCGTGGAACTTCATGTTAACAAAACAGTGATTAATAAAATCATCTGAATATGTTCAGTTCATTTACTTCTTTACTTTTCTCTCGTCGCGTCGTCATTAAATTTACAATAACTTTTGATAGACTGAAAAGATTTTAATGAAACAAAGCCTAAACATTACTTGAAGATATACTCTATGATTTCCTTGAACGAGTTTTATTATGAATGCAATATTTTAGTAGTGATGCATGTCTTAACAAACAGACGGATATTTCTTAAAAAGATTGTATATAGTTATTATGTGTATAGATAGATATATTTCACAATAATTGTTACAAAATTAATGACTGATTAAATGAAAACAAAGAATGGGCGATTAGCTTAACAATTTATAAGCCTGTTCAAATAAAAACAATAATTCATAAAACACTGTAGTGAAAAACGTATGAATATGCATATTCATTATTTTGCTTATGTGATACTTTGAGAAACATAATATAACCAGTGCAAGGAGGTAACCACACATTCTTTAGTCTATCTTGTCAGCAATTTTGTGGATTGTAACATGAATAATGCTGACAAAACTATCACTAAAGGAAGTAAGCATTTTAAGGCTCTTAGAACATCTATAACAAAAGTTATATATATTATGATAATAATAAATGCTGGTTTTATACTAAAGCTGTTAATATACAATATGACTTCATAAAATTTTGCCCTAAAGTTGATAAGTTTGAATAAAAATAGAAACAACCAAGATTTTTCAGCAAAAATCAAGTATACAATTATTTATTGGGGATGAAGTTTGTAGATTGAATATAAGCAATAAGAACCTTTAAAGAGGAAGGATTCCTTACAATTTCCACCCATGGTCAATTGAATATGTACTGGGAAAGGTCGCAAAGTCATACAAAATATTATGTGTTAATTATTTGGAAAAATTTCACATTCATTTAGTGAGCATTAAAAATTAAAATTAGGAGCTCATCTTTGGTGAGATATTTTTTTAATATCTTTTGAGCAATATTTCGTCAATGGAGCGAGAAAAAATATATCCCTTAAATGAAGCACCCTAATATACATTGAAAAGTATACATTGACTGCGGTTAAATGATTTTGTCAAGAATATGCGAAATTTATAATGAGTACTGAGATATACGTAAGTAGATCTATATAATATAATATTTTTATAAGTAGTTTAAACTGTCATGTTGTACCTGAATCTCCGAATACATACGTTTTGCAGTATGGTTGCGTTTCATTGAGCTCTCTAATAATAGAACCTTTTGGAGATATTGAACATCCATATCAAAACCATAGGAAACAAGTAAAGTTGCAGTTGTTATACAAGTAACAGATTTGAATATAATTAAAGTAATTTTAGATAAAAGGTTCACAACTCAAAAATAGCAGTCAATAGCTATGCAGAGAATAGATAGAAAATCTTATTAAAATTATATAGTTCATATTTTTTCTTTTATCAGAAGTTATTGCAGGCTCCTAGTGAACTGAAAAGATTAACAGTATATGTATATGTTTCATACATTCAGTATTCTCAACAATTCCATATATTTATTTGAGTAAACGTAACTTTTTTCATTACAGTAACTGCCATCTCAATTAATGAAATTATCATAGAAAAGTTAATGCAAAATTGCAATATTAATATTTAAAAATTCTGACCGACATATTCATAAGTCAATGTGGTAAAACAAGTAAATATGTCTTTCTTATTAAAGAAATATACGAGAAATGTTTACAAAACGTAAATAGAGATTAAAAACAACTACTGCCATCTATTGATAACAATGTTTAGTGTTTTATGATAACATGAAAAGGTTTCACGGTTTTTTATAGAAATTGCATTTATAAAGAACCAATAAGTAAATTTGTATGATGTAATTGAATTATATGCAATCACATCAAAGTTATATATATTCAAAACAATATATTTTCTAAATGTTTTGACATTACGAAAAGATCATTCAGTTTGAATTCATCTATAATATAAAAGTATTCACTTATACGCATATGTTTTGATGTAATAGCTGATATATCTTCAGAAGAAAATAAAGAAAAACACAAAAACTTATTTATTACAATTCATACTCGAAACATCTGATTACCGAGATACGGTTTTAGCTATATTTTACGTATTGTGGATGTCGTAGATTGCCTTCGTTAGGAACGATATAATAAAATAGACTGAGACTTACCCATAATTTCTTCAATTCCACACAATATACACTTTAAATATTTCTAAACACAGAAAAACATCACATAACAAACATTACACAGCGTCAGCCATTTTAATTTTTCAATATTAGAGTTACTGTAACTAAAAATAAATCCATAATATTGTTCATAAACATATGATTATATAAAATTATGAAGAATATATAGTTTATATTTGGGTGTTTATTATAATTGTTAGAAATTATACAACCACTTCAACAAGGACATGTATAAATTTTCAAATATAACAATAATTATGGCGCGACGATACGTTTTTGAACATAAAATATGATAGAGTACTTTGAATACAGCTTAGTTAAATATGATACGTAATATTATAGAGAATATTTCGGTATTTATTGGACTAAACTTAATTATAATCTAATATATTTTTAACGTAACGATCTAATACAAAAATAAAATATTTTACATCTGTGTATTTAATTATAAGTATTGCCATAAAATTGGTTGTTTTCCTTTTCTTGTCACCAGCTGTCAAAAAGGTTAGGAAGTTTTGTTGTATATTAAGATATTAATAAAATCTGTTATAATCGTACGATAAAATTAAATAAAACGTCTAATTTCCAGCGGAATTGGGAGTGCAGTATACTGTATTTATAATAAATTTCATATTTCAGCTCTAATATGGTGCAGCGGCTTACATTTAGACGACGTTTGTCGTACAACACAAAGTCAAACCAAAGGAGAATGTAAGTGTATTTATCTATAAATTGATATAATATTATATCTTCTTCACTTTCTGTTTATTTATAAAATTATGAGACGTTATTTAATTCTCAATATAATTATGATTTAGTATATATTTTGAGGTTATATCAGAGAAGTAAACATTTTCATTAGATCTGCATATTAACATTTTACTGATGATTGTCTAATAACAAGACTATTTCCAAATTGTGGTATGTAGAAGTACAATATATTCTCATATGTGCTATTGTGATTTCTGACACAAGATACCCAAAATTGTATTTTTATATTTCTGGAATAGAATTTAGAAAATTTTAATAATCGTTACTTTACTAAACTGAAAACCCTGCAAATGGCTCAACTTTAGATTACACTGCACTTTTTAAAATGTTTACAAGTTATCACACAGTGATCAAAATATATTATGTGAAAATATTTTTAAGATCACATTTAATAAGTAAATTTGATTTGGATTTGAAGTTTCTGAATATTTGTTCTTTATTTTCCTGCATTACTTCTTATTATTATCAATGTTTAATATTTATTGCAAAAACATATCTATTTTTTCTAAAGATCTCGAAGTCTGGTTCTTTTTGTATTACATTTGTTTGTAAAAAGTTGTACATGAAGTTATTTATGTACTAATTTTTATTATGTTCTTTACTTAGTTATGTTAAGTGGTAACAGTATTTATAATTGAATTATTACATTTCAAAATAAGCAAAATCTAATTTTAGTTCCTAGTTATTTTAGATTTTTTACAAAATTTTTAAAATTTTGTATATGCAATATATAAAGATCATAAAAAAAACATTATTAATGGGAAAATTTCAACTGAATTCTCAGAGTATAAAAACTGGAATGTAATTACACAATTCATGAACTAAGCTTCCTTAACCATGGCTATATACAAAATAGCTATCATTTTGCAGCTTCCAGAGTCAACAGGTGATAACAATGTCTGTCATAATTTTAACAATATTATTTCTGCATGACTGTCACACCTACCTTTCATACTCTTAAAATTGATAATATAAGACAAAGCCCACCTTTAAAATATTATGTTAATTTTTAATGAAATTTAATATTTTCTAATTCTTCTCTGAGCTATTGCTATGGGGATGCAACAAATGTTTTGTATGTAATTTATCAAAATCTGGACTATCTAAAGCTTCAAAGAATGTAGAGCACTACAGTTAACACGCTGTATTTCATTACTGACATCACATAATCCAGATGTAAATTTCATTCTTCTGTCTAAAGTGACATTGATTGTCTTGCATTCTACTTGTTAAGTGATTTCTGCAGCCTATACCCATGTTGAAACAACTTTAATAGGTCTAATACAGCTGTGAGGCCAGTCCTAATAAATTGCTATTCGTTGAATTGTTTACTAATATATATATATATATAGGCAACCACACTTCCATACGTATTGCGAAAAGAGAAAAGGCACTGTGTACCAACAGTGTCTGTGCAGACTCTGTCACTCCAATGTGATATGATGTTATTACCAATAAGTATTCAGATTGTTAGGAATGACTAGAAATATTATAGTTATAAAAGTTTTATTAAGCCCATCAGTCAAACTACCAAAAACCTGTTGTTTTTTTGTTGAGATAGCTGCACTTGTGAGCCAATTCCTACCATAATTTAGAGTGTTAACCATCTTATATCATATTATCACTAAATATTAGATGAGATTATAGTTGCAATATACCAAAATATTTAGCGCCATTTCAGAAAATGTATAATTTACACTGTTTATTATATTTGAAAAATGTGTATATCAATTCCAGAGTACGAACTCCTGGAGGGCGTCTAGTATACCAGTATGTGAAAAAACCTAAGAAGATCCCGAGGTGCGGCCAGTGCAAGAGCAAACTGCGCGGTATCCAGCCGGCGAGGCCTGCAGAACGTTCTCGTCTCTGCTACCGGAAGAAGACCGTGAAACGCGTTTATGGTGGTGTTCTCTGCCATAAGTGCGTGAAACAGCGCATCGTAAGAGCTTTCTTGATTGAAGAACAGAAGATCGTTAAGGTTCTCAAAGCGCAACAAGCCAGTGTGAAGACTGGCAAAAAAACCGCTAAGTAAATGTAAGGTTATAAATAAAAAACAGTAAAAACATTTCAAATTATTTTTTTATTCAATAATGCTCCTTTGGTCTATTTATATAGAGACGGTTATCGTACGCCTCGATAACACATCCAGTGATTTCTGGCACATTCACCATTCACTGTAAATCCTGTTCAGTGTAAGCTTATAGTAGTTTTGATCAATATGACAATCATCATCATTTGTTCATGTGTGCCCTATATTATTTCTGTAAATTGTAGAAAATATTCTAAGATCTCTTTGACTTATTAGCATACTTTTTCCAGTATACTAATCTTATTTATGATCATACTTTACTAGCTAAGGGCATCCATCACGCATTAATATAAGGAATAACGGCGCGGCGTGCGGTACCTTCATGGATTGGATAATTACACCACTAATCGATTGACATCATTTTTTTGAGACTTCAAAATGCGAATGCCTGTTTTTATCGCAATAGCAGCATGTGAAGTCATCTGTTTGCTAGCTCAATCAATTAATTATTAATTACAACGCAACTAGAAATGTAATTTGACGTTAGATCCAGGATTAAAGTAAAATGTTACTTATAGTAAATCGGTGTTATCACAAAAAAGTTGAATACGTATTTTAAATAGGTTAAGTATTAAATGTATCGCGCGTTGTCTCGCTTAGGTTAGGTTAGACTTGAGAAATAAAGATAACGCGAACTTTCCTCGAGCGAGCAGGGTGCTCTTAGTATGGAACCTTTTTAAAGCAAATATTTAATACTTATTTAGCTTTTTTGTAATAAAACCGACGTCCTGAAAATGTTGGTTACAGGTGTCAACTACCGAATTGCATATTAATAACATATTAGCAACGAAGAAAGTATTGTTGTTAGTTAATTATAATACATAATGTATATTAGAAATAGAATAATTAGTTTAGTATATTAATATTTTTTATTTTCACATACACAAACTGTTCCCGCTCCCTCGCTCTACTTCGTCTTTATATTCCGTGTTTTCCATTTAGCTTAATTAACTATTTGTGCAAAATTGGTTTCGATAAATCTAAAATTTCTGGAATATCGTGGGCTGCAGAAATACGTTTGGCGCCAAACGGTCATATACGGGCCGCAGTTTGACGACCACGATATTAGAGGTAACAATCTTTTAAATATCTGGATCATTTGTGATATTTCAGAAGTTAATAAGTTACTTTCTTATAAAGTATTTGGTGATATAACTACAGCAATAATGATTCAGTAGTAAAGCACACACCGAAGTTTAGGATGGAGAAAGATTGAATTGAAAATCGTCACCAAGCTCTTATTACTTACATAATATAGCCAAAAAAGCTTCAATCAATAGTTGTTATTGTAAATCGAAGCAAAAAGGCTACAAAATCATAAAAAACTTATCTACTTCGGTCGAAGAAGATTAAATGCATATATACAGCAATCTATTTGATGCATTTTATTAATATAAATATTTACAGTACATATTATATTTAACAGAGTGATATGGATAATGTTTTTAATATATATTTCGTAGTAGTGAAATTTCAAAATATACAAATTCGACGAAGAGACCGTTAACATCGATCGTTTTAATTCACGGAATAAAAAAGAATTTGTAGACAATAGACAGACCAGAGATAATAACAAAAACAAGAGATTATACTTTCAGTATATACATGTATTATCTATGGATTATACTATAGTATGCTCTGTGCTAGACCCATATATATTTATCTGTATCCAATATTGTGAGTTCATAATCATCGTATTACCTATTTATTGTGCAACATTATTTAGTTTTTAGAACTTTAGGAATATTAAAGAAGATCCTGTGATATAGGTTTAATTTATAATTAATCATGTCGAATCCTTGGAAAAAAGTTTCAGCACCAGCGGATGTACAAAACCTATCGGACATTATGTCTGAAGAATTTGCCCGTGGATTGCAGGTTCATGAGGAAATAAAATACGCGGAACACCTGTCGGATCAATACGTGAGTACAACTGACGATATACCAGCAGATCTGCTTCGCGAAATCGAAGAATCCACCGCAAAAGGTTGCTGCGAATCAGATGCGATCATTGCTAAAGTTTTGCAATGCCAGTTTGACAAAGAGTACGACGAAGAAATCAAGAGAGTTGAAAAGAAACGCAACGGAGACGCTAAAGTTTCTGTATCATATGATAATTATCGTAACGTTCCATCGCATTTGATATACGACTCTGAATCAGACGAAGAAGATATTGACGGGGTTAAAAAAGATTGGGATCGATTTGAAACAAACGAGAAAGAGTTCGCGAGCCTTCCGAAACGTGGATTCATTATGAAAGACGGTGAAATGGTAACGAAACACGACAGCGTTATAAGTGGTAGAAGAAATGCATGCAAAGTTATGGCATTCCCACCAGAAGTGTGCACTGGGGACGGTGCTGGATTTGATATGAAATTATCAAACTCTGTGTTCAACCATTTGAGAGAACAAACTAAACATCATAATGTTCGTAAACATAAAATGTTAGATAGAAAAGAGAGTCATGCTACAGCGGAGATGGGTCTTGATGAACCTACCAGACTTATTCTGTTTAAACTGATCAACAATGGCATATTAGAAGACATCAATGGTGTAATATCTACTGGGAAGGAGTCCGTAGTGTTGCATGCTAATGGTGACACGTCTTTCCCAGATTATGTGGTGCCTAAAGAATGTGCAATTAAAGTGTTCAAGACAACATTGAACGAGTTTAAAACTCGTGATAAATATATAGAAGCTGATTATAGGTTTAAGGATCGGTTTTCGAAACAGAACCCACGTAAAATAGTTCACATGTGGGCTGAAAAGGAGATGCATAATATGATGAGATTACAGAAAATTGGTCTCAATTGTCCAGAAATGGTTTGTTTAAAAAAACACATTCTATTAATGTCTTTTATAGGTAAAGACAATAAGCCTGCGCCAAAACTCAGGGAGGTTATATTAAAACCTGAAAAATGGCAGAGTGTATATAATGAAGTAGTGGAAGCTATGCACAAGATGTACAATGTCGGACACATGATCCATGCTGATCTTTCTGAGTATAATATCCTGTGGTGGGATAACAAGTGCTGGTTCATAGATGTCTCCCAATCTGTGCAGCCAGATCATCCTAATGGTTTGGAGTTTTTACTCAGAGATTGTCGTAATATTGCTAATGTAAGTAGTAACTTGTTGTAGTATATTTTGTTGAAAATGGTTTTATTTTAATATAATTTATTTTTCCATTAATTTAAAGATAAATAGAACAATCTAACATAAAGGTGCTAAATACCTATGTCCTACAAATATTGCACAACATATAATTAGGTGCGAATATTGTTTACACAAAAAATTAACAAGCATATTATGCAACTTATTCAAAGTCATTGCTAGTATTATTGTAACCAGTGTATATACCATTTTTAAATATAGCACATTTCTGCTTATCACATCATAAAAGTGTGTTATGAATAGGTATTAAATTTGCAACCTGTTGATGCAGATGCAGGGTTCACTACCACTGCTCTAAAAGGCATATGATAATAAAAAAAATGTTACATATTGTCAATAATTGATATGCATAACAGAACCTTGGCTTACAATTGCAGTGAGGTTCAACAGTTGAAATACTATTGTAGCATTCAAGTGTGATCATATTGTTATTTTTTACCTGTATATATAATTATAGAATAAAATTTTAGATAGGAAATATTTATCACTTGAAAACTTAACCAATTTGAATGTGTCGCAATAATTAATATAGAACCCATCTCAAGAATGGATGTAAATCTTTATTGTGGTTATACATTTCTGTAAGTAAATAGTCATAAAGAATTTGACTGAAGAAGGTGCTACTTTGTGGAAATCCATAATTAACTATTATAGTGGACTCCACTTTGCACATCCACCTGCATTTCCTTTTAACCAATCTATTAATTATATATCTATATTAATTAAATTTTGTATAATTAATATATACAAAATATATATTTATTCATTGATTTTCTTTTTGCTGTAGTTAGACGTAGTGGTGGTCAATCAATTCCAGGCAAAAGTGTAAAGTAGCATCCACTTTAATAGTTAGTCATAAAGAATACCATTAAAAATAAAAATAAAATCTCTTTCAATGCAGTTAAGACAGTTCCTTAGGAACATCATGTAAATTTAAGAACATATTTATGTAAATGATGTACAATACTAATTAACTTAATTATTTTTCAGTTCTTTGAGAAAAAGGGTGTTACTGACATGAAAACTGCAGAAGAACTATTTAAATCAATCACTGGTTTTGATGAGATTGATGTAAACTTACTTGAAGGTGTCCATACTACATACAATTCCCTTGCATGTCGTTTTGAAATAGCTCTGGATGACAACAGAAATGATAGCTACCCATTTGAATACTGCTGGCAGAAAACCAATGAAGGGAAAGCTAAGAGTGACAAAAGCGATGATGATGATAATGAAGAAGATGAATTTGAAGAAATGTGGTCCCATTCTGTTAAAACTAAAGTTGTCGACACTGCCATGAACTTTGGCAATGAAGTTAAGAAGACAAATGAGGTTGTTGTTGAAAAACTTAATAATCTCGTGAAAATTATAGATAAGAATACCAATTTCGGTGGTGAACTTGGAGTTACCATTATTAAACCAGGTGAAAGTAGTAGAGATGTGGATAAAAACTCTTAAAATGAAGTGTTACATATGATTATCATAAATAATTAACAAAAAAAAATGGCCTCCTTGAGGTATAACAAAGAAAAAAGTATTAGACACATGCAAAGAAGCTACAATGTATTTACTGTCAATGCTGTTTTATTGAAATAAAGTTTTCATTCAATTTTCTGTATATTCATTATAAATAATAACCAAAGAAACAGTTATCATATTATTCAATTTATTTTTCCAATCTATAGCATATCTTTAAAATAATAGAAATCTCTGACAAAGATATTCCATCATTATTGATAATTCTCTCCACCATCAAGCCACTCATTTTATATATGACTCTTTTACATTGTTCTGCAATACACATTGATTTTTTATATAGAGACCCTTCAAAGAAAAATAAATTTGACATTGTAGAATCCAGCTCAATAACAATTTCATGAACAAGTAGAATGTCCTCAGCATACAGACTATATCTACATTTGTGATAGTCTATGTCAAAGAGAGTTCGGCCATTCTTTGTTCATTAATGATCCTCTGTAGAAGATTAACTTGCTGTACTGTGAGGAACTGCTTGATATCAGCAGCAACTGTGACAAGGGAATGTAAATCACCTACTCTGTGACAGATGATGATAGACTGAAGTTTTAAGCGTAGGTCCATGTTGAATGTGATCACTGAAATTTAGATATTAGATTTTACAATTCAAAGGTTTTTTTTTATATATTAAGACTACATATTTTTAAAAGCTGTCTAATCCTAAATGGAGCTACGGTGCTACATAAACTATATTTTTAATATGAATGTCTAATTTACAAAACCTATTGCATATCTTATTCATAAAATATGTATATATATTATAGTAGTAAGTATACATATATTTCTAACCCTTTTTAGATTTTAAATAATAGAATTATTTGATTTAATGAACAATAAATGAAATAAACTACAAATTCAGGATCCTAATAAAACTCACCTTCAGTTTCATTGTCATTCATCAGATCAACAAACAATTGATTTAGTGATGCTGGTTTCATTTCTTCTGATGGCTTTACTAGTAGAGTTAGGAAAATTCTGTTCACTTGAACCCTGAAATGTTATTAATAAAAATTATAGAATCTGTGCTTGGTTTCAGTACAGAAGCACTGATTTTTTTTTTCTCGAACTGACTACGCTATCGGCCTTAATTCTTTGGCTTTTACAGCTTCACCAGACTACCAGAACATTTATTTAAGAAGCTAAGCAACAAACAGTATAACATGTGCTCTATATGTCAATATGTACTGGCATAGACTATACTCCAATTTATTATTTAGAAGTGATTATAGTTAGATATAAAGAGCTTAACCGCAAAGAGCACTAATATTAGGTAAACTGCGTGCCTATTAACATTCTTTGTACCATAAAAAATACACACATTAAAAAAATATTCATATCCCATTACTTGTTGTACAAACTTATCAGAACCTAATCACTTTGTTTTTTTTTATATCATGTGCACAATGAGGGCACGTTAGTACGCCGTTCACATAATTATACGTTATGGCAGCAGGTGGTCGAGCTTTTAACTCGTTGCGTTTGGTATCTAGGTCAGCTTTCCGCTGAGCCTCAAACTCGCATACTTGGCTGTTCACCATCCTGCGCCATTCTGACCGCTGTGCTGCCAAACGTTCCCACTGAGAAGGCTCTATGTTGCATTTCTTCATGTGTCGCTTTTGGACATCTTTGTACCGGAGGAGGGGACCGCCCTGAATCCGCTTGCCCTCCTCCAGTTCAGAATAGAAGATGCGCTTTGCCATTCTTTCCTCCGCCATACGAGATACGTGACCGCACCACCGAAGCTGTCGACGCATTAAATAAGTCTCAATGCCACCAACACTGGCACGTCGCAAAACTTCGGTATTTCGCACTTTATCGGACCATCTGATCTTCATGATAGAACGGAGGCATTTAAGGTGGAAGCGATCCAGAGTGCGAATGTGGCGGCGGTAGACACACCACGTCTCAGAGGAATATAAGAGGTTTGGCAGCACGATCGCCATATAAACCGATATTTTTGTGGCCAGCTTAAGGTCATGCGAGCAGAAGACCTTGGAACTCAGCTTACCGAATGCCGCAGCAGCGGCACCCACCCTGCTATTGATCTCAGCATCAAGGTCACACTTGGATGTTACAGTGTTACCCAGATAGCGAAATTTATCCACCTGCTTCAGCACATCCTCGTCAAGTATTATGGTCAATGTCTCGTGACCGTGTATGTCCAAGGACATCACCTCCGTCTTATTGACATTGATCTTCAGGCCGAACTTACGGCAAATTTGCTGGAATGTGGACATCAGCTGTTGCAGGTCATCTGTGGATTCTGCTACGAAGCACAAGTCATCGGCATACATGATCTCTCTAATCAGAGCATATGAGACTTTCGTGCGAGCCTTAAGTCTGGCCAAATTGAAAAGGCTGCCATCTGTACGGAAGCGGATGCGGACTCCTTGAGAAACAATTTGAAGGACTTCTCTAACTACCATCGCAAAGTATAAGGCGAACAGAGTAGGCGTTAAGACGCATCCTTGCTTCACCCCACCGGTAACGGGAAAAAAGTCTGATTGTTCAGCGTCTATGATAACGCAGCATTGCATGTTGTCATGCAGGAGTCTGAGAAGTCTTACAAACTTTTCCGTGCATCCAAGCTTACCTAGCACCAACCACAGAGCTTCCCGAGGCACGCTGTCGAAAGCCTTCTCCAGGTCAACAAAGCAAAGGTACAGCTGACGACCCTGTTCTCTGCTCTTTTCTTGCAGTTGACGCACAGAGAATATAGCTTCGCATGTGCCTCGGTTCGGTCGGAAGCCAAACTGGGTTTCTGGCAGAATCTTTTCAGACAAGTTCTTTAGGCGGTTTAGGAGAACTCTCGCAAAGACCTTTCCGGGGGCTGTAAGGAGCGAAATACCGCGATAAGAGTTGCAGTCAGAACGGTCCCCTTTGTTTTTGTAGAGAGCAATTATGCGCGATACTTTAAAGGTATCCGGAACGCGCTCCTCCTCCCACATACGAACAAACAGTTTCCACACCAACGTGTGCAACTCCTCCCCGCTGTATTTTATCAGCTCTCCCGGTAAGAGGTCAGTGCCAACCGCTCGTTTATCTTGTTGCTGTCTGATGGCAGTAACAACCTTATCACGTAATAGAGGCTCGTCCAGCTCAAAAGCAAAAGGGAGCTGAGGAATTAAACCGATGCTTTGTAGATCAGCTGATCGATCCACATTTAGCAGAGAATTGAAGTACTCCGCCCAGCGCTTTAGTACATCCTCCTCGCTCGTCAACAGGTGACTACCATCTAAAGACCTTAAAGGCACCTTTGCGTGGTAGGATGTACCAATCAGCTTACGTACCTCACCATAGAATTCTCCCAGCTGGTTTGTGTCAATGAGCCACTGCATGTGTCCAGCTTTGTTCTGCCACCACTTGTCTTTTAAATGCCGAGACAGCTTGCGCAATTCGAGGTCACTAGCTTTAATATCCGCAACGCTTCCACTTCGTCTTCTGTGCTGTCGCAGAAGATCTCGGTGTTTGTCAAATGCTGCCCGCAGGACTTCATCATTTTTATCAAACCAGTCTTCGTTGCGACGGAATTTTTCACCTAGTACAGTTGAAGCGGTATCCTTGATAAGAGATGATAAAGTTTCCCAGGCAGCAACAACATCACCTACTTCAGTAGCTGGCAACAGCTTTTCAGACATGGTTTCAGCGTAGTTCACCCTGACCGCAAGATCTTTTAGCTTATCCACGTTCAAAGACGCAAGCTTTTTTATAGAGGATCTACGTGGGTGACGGAGGCGGATTCGCAGCTTAGTGACAATGAGCCGGTGATCAGACCAACAGTACGCACCACGCATAACGCGAGTGACTTGTACTTGGCTGAAATCCTTTTGCCGCACGATAGCATAATCAATCAAATGCCAATGTTTGGATCTTGGGTGCATCCATGTTGTCTTGTACTTGGCGGCAAGTCTAAACATAGTATTCGTAATTGCCAGACCGTATTGAGCACAAAAACTGAGCAGCAATTGACCATTGTTGTTCATGTTGCCAACTCCATGTCTGCCCAGAACTCCAGGCCAAGCCTCATAGTCCCAACCAACCCTGGCATTGAAATCGCCCAGCAATAAAACCTGTTCTCTGGTGTTTATGCTATCGAGGCAGTGAGTCATTTCCTCATAAAACTTATCCTTGATGTCATCAGACTTGTCTAGCGTTGGAGCATAAACACTGATGACATTAAGGTAGTTATCTTTGTCCATGTGAAGGCGCAGTGTGGTAACACGGTCTGAGATATGGACAGGGTACTCATCTAAACGCTTTGCTAAGTGATTTCTGATAGCAAACCCTACGCCTGATCGTCGAGTTTCAGAGGTAGCGGTACCTTTCCAGAAGAAAGTATAACCACCACCTTTTTCCACCAGCTCCCCTTCATCGGGAAGGTGTGTTTCGCTGAGAGCAGCCACATCCACATTAACGTTATGCGCATCTGACCTCTTCTGACCATGCTAGTATAATTTAAAGCATTAATACTCACTCTGCCATAAGATCTTCAGGTATATCATTTTTCATATCCGATATTCGATTTGCTGTTTCCAAAGCCATATCAAATTTTTCTGTGAAAACATTATAAGACATGACACAAATGTAATCGATTACAACTATATATAGAATTAAAATAAATCCTGCACAAAGAAACTGTAATATTCTTATTCTATAAAATCAAATTTTAGCAGTATGTTTCATTTAAGAAACTATTGTCACGTGTATATGGGAGTACCATAAAAGACAATTACCATCAGCAGAATATAGCTGTTAACCAGTTACTCCTAGGTACACAAAAAAAGGCTAACAAAAAAATATAACCTTACCACAATCAATTTGTAAATTTAATAAATTCCTTAAGCACATTATACTTAAAGTCTTGGGCTCAATTATCTCTAATGCTTGCTCATAATAGGATAATGCTTCCAACTTATGCTCAAGTGATATCAAATCTCCAGCAAGCTCCATCAGTATTGAAGCACGGATTGAAGACTTCTCAGGATACCTATTCATTGCTTGTATGAAACATCCTATTGCTGCCTGAAAATAAGGGATAAAATAACAGTTCCTTTAAAAGAAGTCTACACTCAATTTTAGTTCAAGAAGATAAAGTTAAAAAATAATTACAATCGTTATGTGCATTATACTGATGTCACTACCTTTACTTGGCCCAAAAAAAATTAAAAACCTATAAACAATATAATCTTCATTGTTTTGATAAAAGAATACAAAAAAAGGTAAATCCCATAGTTTCTTGATAGCCAGGACATTTTTAAACATTTAAGTATTTATATAAATATATTATATTACTAGTTTCTAGTATGTACCGGCAAAAACGCCACTCGGGACAGGTAAAGGTTAATATACTCATTTATAAGGGACTAAATTGAATAACATAATTTTAATTTCATAATCATAGTTATTATGTTTTCTATATGTATATTTTGAGTTCAAACTGAAGAATAATACCTAATAATAATTATGCACATTCTTAGTGCTAGAAGCAACAGTTATACTAAAATCAACAGTTTTTAATACCACCCAAATGTACTGCAGCACTTAGCTGAATAGGGGGTTGTTATTATTAGAGAAACTATGTATACATTTCCTTTATTTATCTTGTTTGTAATTGTTTTCCAACAATAAAGTCATTTTCTTTCTTCTTCTAATAAACAATTATATATCATTTTCCATTTTGGACAGCCTTAAGCTTCGTACTTGCACCTTTTAGTTTTTTTCAAGGAACTCCTGAATTAAATAAATTGCATAGTTTACAAAATTTATGAATTCCAATGTCACTTTAATATTACCTCTAAATTCTCTCTCTCAGGGCTATAAAACCTTAATGCCCACAATTTTTTCTCAGCCTTCATGTACTGTCTTGCTGCAGATATGAAATGTTCTGCTTCACCAAGAAAGTTACCAATGGATGCTTCACATTTAGCTGCACTAGCATAACATTGTCCTGCAAATGCTGGTTGATCTGAATGTTCACATTGTATAGCTAGAGCTATGAACTCATTTGTCGCTTCTGATACATTTGGCTTCCTCATGAACCTCCTGAAATATGGCAAAAATATATTTTTGTATTTATTACTATTACTTTCAACGCAACATAATCATGATATTTATAAGGGGATAAAGCAAAGATTTTTCCGATGAAATGAATGCGATAAGGATGACAGGACTCTTAGGATGCATATCGTGCAAAATTGGTATATGTTTTAGTAAATAAGATAATAAAAACGAGAAATAACTAAATTGTAGATCATAAAAGCTTACTTTTTCATTTTCGTGCTTACATTCATATATTGCTCGATAAAGCTAGCATTCAAGTCGGTAGACATGATAAGTCTTTAATTTTGTACGGTTATTATAAAAAAAAGTGTTTTCTAAAACCTCGGAATTCAATGACCAAAACAAACGATCTATTTTTTTACAATTTACACTGACATGACTGATGTATAGGACTATATTATTCTATCTATAGGGCTTCTAGAAGTATTATTATTCTGTGGCACCACAGACTACTAAGAGGATACTTGTGACACTGACATAAGCAGAGTAAATTTTCCACATACCACAGATCTAACAAACACCAAAGAGAAATTATTAAGAATTAACTTGTTATAAAGAATAATCTATAGGTGTTTAATTAAAATGGACCGATTCACCGATATATCCTCAATAAACAATTAGTTAATGGGTTTCTCACTACCAATCAGCGCGCGTAAACTATAAGCATTGTACTGCCAACAACTTATAAAATTATCTATGATACGAGGCAGTTATTGCTTGCACGATATTGATACTACTACGACATACGAAAGTTCGCTCCTCGCTGTGTTTGATTGTTGTTTTCATACAACCTCTGTTCTAAAACTCTTAAATATATATTAAATTGTATTTAGTGTTCGCCGTACCGTTTATGTTCTATTAACGCGTATTTATGAACATATTGAGTGTATAGTGACGTTCTGAACAACAATACATTAAACGGCTGATACATTTATGTGTGTCCGTGGATGGCGCTGCGATGGATACGTGCTCGAATTTCACAGTCTGGGCCTTAAACCATCATCTGATGAGTGATATTGTTCTTTGCCCTGTTATTGGAGAGAGACGATCTAGCGGTGTAAAACTCGATACTACCGGTAGTTTGCTGCCTACCCCACAAGGTTATAGTATCGTTGTCATAGCAATCCAAATAAAATAACGTAATTAAAGTTTTCGCTACAGAGGGTCTCAGACCAAATTAAAATTAAGCTTAATTTGTCGTAATCCGGTGAAGCTGTTAAGACCTTGCTAGGTCAATAGCGTAGTTAGTTCGAGAAAGCTTAATTTATAATTAATTATATATAGAGAAACTTAATATAATTTTATTTCTAAGCAAATGTATACTCCATTGCACTTTCTATGTCATACATGGTGAGTATAAGGCAGTTCGAACAATTTATAATACAAGGTCTTGTGAATTGTTAACGTCTAATTTCAGGAATTCGGTATATTAAGTCTGCCTCCTAAGGCTTTCGTTATAGTCTAATGTATATCTGCAAGATCTTAGAAAAGCTAAATTTAATAAAATACTGACGCAACTTTAATATTAGAAACAGTAACATGCGTGTACTTTTCAATGAGATTGAGAGGTTGACTGTTGAGTTTGTTTTACGAACCGGTGATAATTTTGACGTTCATCAGCGCCTTCTCAAGGCCTACATTGAATAAGTATCTTTCATTTTATTCCAGTTAACTATCTGTATTGTGTCGAATAGTTTTGATTTTTTTTAATCTACAATTTTTTTACCATTTATACTTACATCCACAGAGTGCCTTACATAAGCTTGCATCTACCAACAGTATTCGTTAGTAGTATTATTATTCTGTGGTCAAATGTCATTGATCAAAAATTACTTTGACGTGTCCAAAAATCGGGATATTTTCGTTTATTCGACAGGTATGAAATAATGTTTCCTTTTTAAGTTCGAATACCTCTAGACTGAGTGTTAAGTGTAAAAATGGACTTCTTGAAAAGCGGTTTGAAGACTGTGCTAGGCGCTCCTGAGCCTGGATACCAGCCGTCTGGAGCTGAAACGGTGAGTTCTCTTCATTTGTAGAATATTACTCTATTTGATTTATTTATAGCATATAGATGAATATAACTTTTTATTATATGCTATTTACGCGTGGGCGGAGTGTCCTCTATATGTAGAATATAGAAACACTTGTGCTAATTCACTTATTTTTAAAACTAATGAAACTACTTACTGTGCAAAATATTATATCTTATTATTTATGACAACTTTATTTTTAAAAGATAAAATATGTATTTTTAAAATGAAAGTATTAAATCTGTACTGAAAATTGTTGCTCTGATAAGCGGCTGTAATTTCCTTGAGTAACTTATACATAGTTGTGAAGTTATACTAAAATTGAAATTTAATGTTGTATTCTCTGTATAACAATTAATAACAATATCTATACAATATTAAAAGCATATAAAAAGTACAGTTCTTTATAAAACGTGTTATACAATAATTTCAATACAGAGGAGTAACAACATAATGTCCAAAATTTATGTTTTCCAAGTTTTCACCACTGAGTTGATCAACTCTGAGAGAAGAATACATCTAATTCAACAGCCAGTTGAGTAAGACCAAAACTGATGAAGATAAAACTGTTGTTATCTTTTTTTATGTGTTAAATATGTAGTCTTTGAAGATACTTAATAAAGTAAAAAGTAAAGTGAAATGTAATAAGTTGATGTTTTAATAGAAAGTGATTGTGTTATTTACTTAAAATTATATTGCATTATCTTAGTTGATGCCATTTTATTTAAAAAAATGTATGTAGTTATTTATTTATAGTTAATAGACAAGCAGCATAATTAGGAGTTTTTGGCGGGATCTTAGTCTGTCATGTAGTGGATTTTATATTTTATTCATAATCTTGTGTTATAGGACTCAATATTTTGTAAATTTGGTGGAGTTTTACGTAATATTGTTAGTTTATTGTGCATAAGTGAAGTGAATGGAAAATAATATCACGGAGCATGAAATTCTAAGATGCCACAAAAACTCCCAGGAAGGTTCTAACAAGGGATCCACCATCTTGTTAGAATATTGATTCACACGACGCTTAATATTGAAGTGATCGCACAACGCTTGTAATATTATTGATTACTCGACAATGGCAGTAATAATCTGAAAGATTGATTGCCAAAAATAAAGTGAAAAAAAAAGCAGCATAATTATAGATATATCTATATCATACTGTGTCGAAATTTTTTGGCAGGTTTTGGTCATTGCAAATGTTCACTTATTAAAGTGAGTTTGTTAGTCAGGAGCCATTTGTCGAGTTGGTTTTTAAAAGCATGTACAGAATTAGCAAATACTATTTCCCTAATATTGCAACTTAATTTAGTTTTATGCTAATTATTATAGTGCATTACTCTGTTACTGCATCTGCTTTGAAATTATTTTATAATATATTTTATGAAAAATATAGTATATTTTAATAAAAAACTATTAATTAATTAGCTGTCTTTTCTAATTGCTTATTTTTATACATACTTCTGTTACAATAATGATAATATTTTCTGCAATGGCAACATAGGAATATAATTACATTACTTAATATTATTAACTTACTGTTATTACTTATAATTTTTAGTCAGATGTGCAAACATGGCCAAAATGTAAATTCATTCGTGTTATTACAAAATACGTATTGAATAATTGCTTTAAAAATAGTTTGGGTATTTGTGTATTAGATGTACTGAGCTAGCCGACCATTGCACAGTAAGCTTGTATTATCCTTTTTTGCAAGCCTAACCAAACCTAAGAAAACAGAAATAAAAGAGTAATATATCGAACATTCTGCAAGTGCGGTGCAATTAATAAATAAGTACCCAAACTTTTATTAAGCAAGAATTTGATACATTAACTTTAACATTAACTTTTTTGTAATAACACTAGTACTAGTTTTCATACTGTTGTTTATATTTATACTGTGTCTAAAGTTAATTTACTTTTTAGTTTTTTGTACAAATAATTGTTATAAAAAATAAATGCCTAGGAATGAGTAATAAAGTACATTTCAATCAATTTTAGATATCTGTCCATTGGACGAACACACATATCACTGCTTAAAATACTGCGTTCATAACAAGGCCTCAAGAAAATCATAAATATCTTGAGTAATATTTTGCCTTTGTTTAATTAAAATCAATTTGGTCTATCAAAAGTAAATGTACTTTTAGTGATGATGTGACTTAAAAATGAAAGAAAAGTAGATAAGTAAATGGATTTAAATTCAGATGATTTTATTAGTTTACTTAATCTCTGTTTTTTTACGCAAGGATTTTCATGAGGAAGTCAGGGATATAGCAGGTTTATAATGAAATTATTGTGTTATTATAATGATTCTTCTGTTTACAGGTTGAGCGTCTTGTTGATAGAGTAAACAATTCTACATTATTAGAAGACCGTAGAGATGCATGCCGAGCTCTTAAGGCCATGTCGCGTACCTACCGTGTTGAGGTTGGAGCACAAGGAATGGAGACTCTTAAACAGGTAATTTTATGTCTGTTTGTACAAAACTATACTTTTCTTCTTTAATATCAAAATCTATTGGAAAAATTCAAGGTTAGATAAGTTTACATAAGTAGGTTTTTACAGTGTAATGAAAAAATAATATTTACACACAATTATAATGTTAATAAAATATGTAGGTATCATGTATTAGTTAAAAGAAGCTATAAATGTACCTATAGACTTCAATATTTATACTTTTAATTATTTGTTTTTATATACTTGGTATTTCGGTTACCACTGGGTACTTCTCAAAAATTTAACATTTGACTCTTGGTGCCGCTTCTATAAATATAATTACAAATAAAACTCATATTTCTTGAGAGATTTTTCTTGTATCCCAACCTCATTTTGAGATTGAGACTGTGCTACCAATAGAAGCTGGAAACAAAAGGGGTCTGTCTACAAACGATGAGCGAAACCTTGTGCGAGGATAAATGCCGGTGACGTCATGCAGGAGCTATCGAAGTAAGGTAAAAAGGGGGAACATCTATGACATTTAATTTTATAAGATCATATTAGTTTCAGGGTAGTAACTAGCCTTAGCCTAGCGACTTCGTTCGCGTAGAATACTTACTGTAAGCTAATGCTAACACCCAGTGGAAGCTCTCAGAAGAGAAAAAAACTATTTTGAAAAATTCTTCATCGGTGCTCCGATCTTATTGGTCCTAGCGTGATATATAATAACCTACAAACTTCTTTGATAAATGAACTAACACCGAAATAATTTTTAAAATTGGAACAATAGTTCCTGAGACTAGCCCATTCAAAATACTGAACAAAACCCTCCAGCTTTATAATATTAGTACAGACTGGCTGTGCCTGCGACTCCATTCGCGTGGAACCTAATGCCCATTTACTTATCTACTTTTCTCTCGTACTTAAAATCTCATTAAAATTACAATAACTCTTGTTAAATCATACTGATTTTAGTGAAACCAAGAGTAAATGTTACTCGAGGATATTCTTTGTGATGTTTTATCGTGACGCGTGTTCATTCAAACAGACAGACAAACAGATATTTCGAAAAATAATTTAAATATATTGTATTACTTATTTCTAGACATTTGCAACAATTTCACGGAAATCGAAGAAGTACAGACATGTTAGATTTACCTACTTATTATATGTATCGAAGTCACGTCTTTTGTAGTATGATAGCTACGGATTATATTATTATTATATTAGTTTTTCTGAGCTATATGTATTTCCTTTTATTTTTAATTAAATATATCTTTACTAATTACCATATGTATATCAACTATAATCTCTACAAATGACATTTGAGTACCTTCAGTAGCACACCCCACAGGCATTTTGACTGTCCAATATTGTTACCATAGCTTGAATGATTGCCTTGGGTGGCCACATTTCGGTATATTCTGATTTTATCAATGCCTCCTCCCCTTTTATTTTCTACAGGTCCTTGAATTAGACAGAGCCGATAACGAAGCAATAAATTACGCATTGGATACCCTCAAAAACATAATGTCACCAACACAATTTGAAGAGGAAGAGGAAAATCACCGTGTACCAACCAACATTGGGGAACAGTTCACTGAAATGTTCATTAAAGATCCCCACAATGTACAGCTTATTCTCGATCTTCTCGATGAATACGATTTTCGTGTAAGATTATCTGCAGTACAATTACTCACTTCCCTTCTCACGAATCGATCGAAAGATATGCAAGATATTATATTAGTTAAACCAATGGGAGTGTCAAAAATGATGGACCTGTTGGCTGATAGTCGAGAAGTTATACGCAACGAGACCTTACTGTTACTGATAAAGCTGACTAAAAGTAACGCCAACATACAGAAAATAGTCGCTTTTGAAAACGCTTTCGACAGGCTCTTTGAAATAGTTTCCAGCGAAGGTTACTCTGACGGTGGAATCATCGTTGAAGACTGCTTGCTGTTGATGTTGAATTTGTTGAAGAATAACAGTAGCAATATAAACTTCTTTAAAGAGGGCAGTTATATACAGAGAATGCTGCCAATGTTTAGCACGCCTGTAGACGAAGATCTAGGTTGGACTCCACAAAAAGTGTCAAATGTTCATTGCATGCTCTTGATAGTAAGGACTTTGGTGTCACCAAGCAATTCAGTTCAAATAATATCAAGCTGTCAAAAGATATTGAAGAATGTAGGCCTTCTGGATGCTCTTTGCAATATACTAATGTCAAGTGGAGTGCCAGCGGATATATTAACAGAGACGATAAACACAGTGGGGGAGGTGGTAAGGGGTGACGTGGTTAATCAAGAGTTTCTTGGAACTGTAATGGCGCCATCAAATCCACCGCGCCCTGCCATCGTCGTGCTTTTGATGTCCATGGTGAATGAGAAGCAACCGTTCTCCTTGAGGTAAGTTATTTGTAATGTCAATTTGGCAATTAAAACAAGTTTAGGATTATTTTAGGTTAGAATTATTTTAGAAGTCATGAGTAGATAGATAGTTCTGTTAATAGCTCAGACGTCATTTTGGAATTCTGCAAACAACTTAAGTTATTTTTGAGAAAAAAAGCGTAGATTCGTACCAAAATATTAGAAAAACGAGTTGCATTGTTTTCTGTAAGAGAAAAGTATGTTTCTTAAAACAATTTCCGTACTAAATCTTCACCTACAGATATTGCGTTGCTGTTGTTCTTACTGCAGCCCATATTTTTAGCTACATAAGCACATTCTTGGTCACTTTGAGATTCTTGTGTACATTTTGGCCTTACCAAAACCCAGATATCGACGAAAGAAAGTAGAATTGTCGTAATTGAAAAACCCAACTTTATACCAAAGTCAAAAAACTTCAATTTTATTTGTGTGTAGTGCTAAAACTAGGCAAAAAACCAAGGTCGTATCGATGAAAAATTTATTCATAGGAAAAAAATACCCAGACCATTCGAAGCGGTATTTTTTTATACAAGAATATGGTAAAAAGTGATTTAGCTCAAAATGCAAGTTACGACATTTCCGCTTTCTCCTGTCGATATAATCTTTGTTGATATTTCTGGTTGCTCTCAATTAAGCCAAAAGTTCAGACTTACCCAGATCAAGAGTTTAATAAAAAACAAAGTTCAAATATTATTATATCTAAAATAGATTCGTTATATTTCAAAATGATCTAAATCCAATTTTAATCATTTATATAACATGTTTCATTTCTTTAAGATATCCAGATTTATCTACCGAGAACGAAGTTCTATTATGCCATTCATAAGGTTTTAATTTTTTTATGATCTTCATATTTTAAGTATGCAAAATTTGAAAATCTTGAAATATAACGAAAATATTAGGAACTGATAAAATTAGATTTGTCTTATTTTTAAATGTAATTACTCAATTGGCATTTTTTTTATTCAGAGTGATACCTTCTATATGTAAAATAATGTAAAAAGGCACTGAAACGATTTGTTTACAGATGTGCAGTATTGTATTGCTTCCAATGTTATTTGTACCATAACGAGATAAGCCAAGCGGCTCTGGTCCAAACGCTTCTACCATCATCCACGGATGTGTCGAGCCTGACCAGCGGTCAACTACTGTGTGGGGGCTTATTCTCCTCGGACGTGTTGTCCAACTGGTTTTCAGCAGTGGCGCTGATGCACGCTCTGATAGAGAACCCGGCACAGAAAGAACAGCTCCTCAGGGTACTGCTGGCGACGAATATTGGCAGCTCACCGGTGTCGCTTCTTCATCAGTGCACAGTGTTATTGCAGCAGAGTACCAAATTGAAGCCAAAGGTATCTCAAAATAAAGTAGTATATTTATTGACGTTTGGGGGTGGCAACCACCACACCCACACTGATCGGGGTACCTAGCCTAGGTAGTGGACTGTATATTGTAAAATTGGCTGGAGGCAGATACCCCTTCAAAATGTATGCCGAAAGTATTTTCTTTATAATCGGGATAAAAAATCACTCACCTGATATAATGTCTTCTCCGCCGCCGTTGCCGATGGTGAGAGTACCAGTTATCCAAAAGAACTCTTATACAATCACAAAACACAATTCCGAACCGCCGTGTGTGCCGTGAATCCGAATTTAAGCGCAGGTTCCGATCAAGTGCCGCCGTGCAAGTCCGTCGTACAAGCGCAAGTGACCAGTCATCTCCGATTGTACGTTGACAAACAATGTGTCAAAAAAATAAAAATAATTTTGGCTACCCCCAACCAATTTATGCCCGAACAACGTTTATCACATATTTTTGATTGTCATATCTTTTAATGTCCTTTTCAGGTCTGTTATACCAGTTTAGGTATAGTTTATCCCAAATAAGGGTTTCCACCTATAACCTTGAATTACTCGGAGTTACAATATATGAATTCTATGGTGAAAATTTTTGTGAGATATAGAGAAATATTGATTAATGTGATAATGTGCCTTTCCAACATATGTGGTGATTGGTATACATATTACCTATCGATTAATGTAAATATTATTCATAATATATACCTGTTTATATCCATTAAATCAGCAGCTGCCTAGTTGTTTGTCAAAATTTAGTGGATATAAACAAATCTGTAATAGCAAAAATTGGGACCACAATATAGACAGATGTTACGTTGTTGGTTGATTTCAATTTTTTTTTTTAAATATGTTTAATATTTAAGTCACAATTTTTTTTTTTTTTTTTCAAAACTTTTGTAGTCAGATTTTAGATAATATTTGTTTGATGTTGAGTTTTGAAGTACCCACATAGAACATCTTTCCGTTAATTTGAAATGATTGTGTACCTGAACATCCAACATCATCTTTTTTCCTTTAATTATGTTGACATAAAAATTATTTAAAAAAATAATGGTGACATGCATTTTATTTTATTGAATTATTTTACTTTTTCCAAGGGAAAACAACAAAACTTTTTTTTTTCTGTACACAAAAACCTTTGGAAAGTATAGGATTGGTTTAATTAATATTTTCTACTCCATGTCTAAATTTCTTTCTTTTAAACCCTTAGTAGATTATTACAACCACTGTACCATACTTACAGTCGCAAGCTTTAGAACAATCAGAATAATACATAAGGCTTGTTAATTGTTCTATGTACCATTTTGGTTCAGTCATATACTGCTAGTTGGTAGGAAATGTAATGAGTTTGACGATACCAGAGCATGTGTAAGGGTAACTGTCAGGGTGATTGGTATCTGTAATCAGGTATCATTGTTGATGCTGCTGTCGCAATGGGTGTCCCACTGCCCGAGTGCAGTAGCAACGTTCCTGCGCGTGCCGGGAGCCGCGGGATGGCTCGTCACACAGACCGCCGCCACCGATCATGACGATAACGAGGCTCTACTGCAAGGCCTCGCCGCCTTCCTCCTAGCTCTCTGCCTGCACTTCAACGACGATACCGTCGAAAACTATACCAAGGTGATTCCCATGAGGCTACATTCATTTCGGTGTTGTTAACAGGGAAAACAAATTTTCCTCTACGGGTTAAACCAAACAGCGGTGTGAGTTTACATTTATGCTTATAAATGGACACTGTATTTAGTCCGCATTAAATTGCAATGTAAAACGGGCAGTTCTAGTATTACGTAAGCGGAATATTTGTAATTTCTGATCTTCCCCCTTCCCCCCAGTCAGCAAAAGTAAGCAATGTTCTTACCCCTCCTTCCTTATTTACGTAAAAATGTATATAAGTATTTTTAAATATGTTCTATTTACTGAATAGATATTGCTAATGTAATCATCATGCAGATACTCCATTCGTTATGTCATCAAAAATTAGCAAATGAATTTCCCCCCGTCCCCCATTAGTGTTTACGTAATAAAGAATGGCCCCTTGAGATTCTTTCATATTAAACGTGTACTTTGATAATATAAACAAAAGGCATTATTTTGGATTTGTATATTATATTATAATAAAAAGAGGACGGAAGTTGTGCTATGACATTTTATACGTCAAAACGACGTTACGTTTGCGTTTAGTTATGTCTCACAACGTTTGCGTTTAGTTATTTCTCACAATGTTAGCATTTAGTTATATAACTAACAGATTCCACCCTAAACTCCTGGTCAGTCTATGATGTTTTCCATAGGAATCTCTGAAGCAACTGATAGAGAAGCGAATAGGCATGGAGACGTTCCTGGGCAAGTTAAGTGAGGTGTGCCGACACGAGCTCTACAACAAGGCAGCAAAGCATCCTCAACTGAGGGCAAAAGTCGCTGCAGACGTTCTTATCGACTATGAGTTTTGCCGACTTTACAAGGTTATGGAAAGTAAGTTTAAGGTCAACATTAAATATGTAGGTTAGTAGGGCGGTAGTGCCACGCTGAAGCTATTATGGGTTTCAGCATGAATGGGTCGGCTCGTCTGGGGTAGTACCACCCGAACCACAGAAAATCGACGTGAAGTAACAGTGCTTGCATTGTTGCGTTTCGCTCGGTCAGTGAGAACGCCGGAAACCCATCTCCCCTCCACTCTCCTTTCCCTTCCCTCCTCTCTTTCTCTCCATTCACCCAAACACAGGCTGGCAACGCACTTGCGACTCCCCTGGGGTTGCTAGTGTCTATGGACGGCGGTGATCGCTTAACAATAGATGACCCGCACGTTTGCCTCCTATATGCTATTAAAAAAATGTACAGTTAACAAAAACCTCTAATAATTTTTTTCACACTACCCTCAAATTATCGTAGGATCTTGTCAAAAGTAGAGTTTTTATTTTCAGTTGTAAAAAATCCAATATCGAATTCTTAGTTTTACGATTTTAGATTATTGAATAGTTTTCATAATGTTAATGTTTTTTTTGGCATATATTTTTTTTTAATTAAAAAAATATTTTGTTACACATCTTTGGTATTGTTTTTTTTTTACAGGAATTATAAGTATATCTGCAATCTGTAACCTGTAGAAATTATAACACATTAAAGAACTAATATTGTAATAAAATAAAATAACCAATGAGGAAATAATTAAAAACGTAAAAACATGGGCAGAATCACGAGGATTGCTATTTTTCCATAGTTAAAGTTAAACCTAATGGAACATGTTATGATTATCCTTCATGTGCGAATTAAATTTTTAATGGAACTGTATTTAACCTTCGAGGTACCACACGTGTTGTAATTCAGGTTTGGTCCTTTAGTTTCTGATCACAATGAATCATTGGTAATGAAAGATGAATGAATGAAGGTTTATATTCCAGGTGTTCTCATCCAAAGCTTGACAGCGAAGCAAGAGAATGGTGTAGCAGAGGGAGGGGCAGAGCGCTCGAGCCCGGACAGTGCCACCCTCGAGCAGTACAAGTGCTTGATCCGACAGCAAGACTCGCGGCTGCAGGACCTCATGAAGCAGCTGGACGGACTCCTGCAGCAAAACCACTCACTACAGGTAATATCTTCATTTATATATACTTATTTGGACGTCGATAACTCGGTAAATATCTGAGATCTATAAACTTCAACACTGATTAACAGATAACAATTTTTTTTATGCTATGCACTATACTACTATTAGCCACACTAGGTGACTATATGTATGTATGTATTTATGTATTTGTAAATATAATTTGTGTACTTTGGTGACTGATTTATTTTTAAAAGAATGTTGTTTTCATATCACTTGTTCCCATTAATGACCAATATTCATGACTATCGGTTACGGTGCTGGAACGCCATCTAGTGGCGAGTTATAAATGGGTAATTTAAAATACTTTCTATATGACAAAATACATGTACACAAAATACTTTGACAGTATATGTCAAACAACGTTTGACTTCATCAATCTGGGATATACCACTATCTATTTTATATATGTATATATTTTAGGTATAAAACAATAACAAGACACATTCTATATAGTCCATACATTAGTATCTGTAATTTTAAATAATTTGTGTTTGTGTAACGCCATCTACATTAAAATTGTAAATACCGTGATTTCAGAGCGCATTAAACGACTCTATATCAGCAAATTCACACTTAAAAGATGAGAACACACTCTTAAAGGCTCAAGTCTCAGCAACAAAATCGTCGCCGGCTCAAACATTGCAAAATTCAGACGAGGCGAAAATCAGAGAATACGAGGCCAAGATGGGAGAATACGAGGCCAAGATGAAAGAATACGAGACCAAGATCAGAGAATACGAGGCCAAAGACAGAGAATACGAAATAAAGGTGCAAAATCTGAACATGGCAGTGACAAGGTTAAATGAGCAATTGAAGTCTAGTCAGGACGAAAAGAAAATGGCGGTCGATGAATCAGAGAGGTTAAAAAAGGACCAAGATGATTTGTTAGAATTACTCGCTGATCAGGTAAGAATATTATCTAATTAGAAATAACAAAATATATAATATGTGAAAGTCAAATTCAAAAATAATTTACTCAGTTCAAGCCTTTTGGATTTTTAACAAAGTTTACCAATTACCACCGATTTGAACAAACAACTCAGGCATAGAAAAAGTTTATTGACATTTTTGATATATTTTATTGTTAACGAAAATAAAGTATTAAAATAAAAAAATATCATAGTTTTGTTACAATATTTAAATAGGATTTGTAAATTTTAACAATAAGGCCACTTCTTACCAGGTCCTTAGCTAAGAACCAGCCACACCGTAAGAACAATAAAAAAAATATTATGATGTTAATGATTTAGGCATTATAGACATTATACACACATTGCGTTTTTACATAATAAAAATATTGTTTACAGTAATACATTATCATGATTAGTAGTTGTGCATCGTTGACATAAATGATCTTCGCTATGACTATTTCTCTGACTCTTCTCTGAATTACAATATAATTTGTTTGCACAAACCTTGAAATTGTTATTGAGTAAAGTTCTTAAGAAATTCTTTGTAGATTCCAATTAAATTTAAGTAATAGTGCTTAAATGTTTGTCTTTCTAAGTCAAAATTAGTTATTAGTTAGGTATTTAAATTGTGTCAGTCATTTATAAAATAATTTTTTTTTAAATATTTACACATAATATGTATTCAACGATGTCTTAGAATGGATGACGATGAAGAAACGGTGACAGAGAAATCTTAACAGCATTCTTTCCGAATTCAATATTTGTAATGCTTTATATGATTTTTGAAGTGAAACTTCTAATGCGACTTCCAACAAGGTTGCGTTAAACGTTTAACGCTACCATGGAGGGGGTATGAAAGTACTGTTGCGTTAAACGTTAAATGCTCCTGGAGAGGGGGAATAGAAAGAGACAGAGCGAGAGTGAATGCGTGGAACGCATGCGCGTATTTTACTGGTTTATATATATTTATTTATATCAATTTCTACCTCATTTCCACATAACGAAGTTTCATTTCTTCCGCGCTGAGAGACTCCACGCACTATTGCTTTTGGTGACATTTTTTAGTAAACATAATTCAAAAATAAATTAAGCTTGATTAATATTACTTTAGCTTGTGACCCACGAATGCCCTTGAAACTCGAGAGGAAGGTGTATAAAATTCTATGTAAAAACAGTCATGCTATATGAACTTGAATGCTGGGCTATGAAAGAGACGGATCAGAGAAAAGCACATGTGACAAAGATGCGAATGTTAAGGTGGATGTGTGGTGTGACTAGAATGGATAAGATTAAGAATGAGTATGTCAGAGGAAGTTTGAAATTAGCACCAGCTGCAAAGAAATTGAGGAGTATTTCGCATGGTGCGGGTATATCATGAGGAGAGATGAAAACCATGTAATTAGAAAAGTTTTGTGTATGAATGTTTTGTTTAGCAAAATATCTAAACAAATTTACTCAGCAGTTTTACTGAGTACGTCTATTCTCACGTAAAATCGCCCAAATAGATATGCTAGTGCCAGATCTTAGTACTGCTCGACATATAATACATTAATCGATCTATCTCGTTAACCAATTCAGTGCCAACTTGAAAAGTTATAGTATACTTTATGTTTATTTTAAGCTGTTTTGATGAGAAAAAAATATATGCCAAGTTACTAAAATTTTGTTTTGAAAGATTTAATTTCTGTTTTGAACATTAAAAAAGAAAACTTTTTTTCAAGTTTTATTTCATTTTCAAAAAGAGCAATTGTTCTTGAATATAAATCGCTGCGTTTAATATTTCATTGTAAATTTGTTCAATTCGAAAAACTACTTTTTAAAAATCTGAATTTCAGATGTGACTGTTCTTTAGAAGCCCATAACTTGACAAATAAACGTGATAGAAAAAAAAATTATGCCCTCACATTCATACCTAATAGAAGTCCAATTAGGCTGAATAGGAACGAATTTCAGAAACTCACCTTTTTTTCGTTGTCTGCTTCACGTGAAATGCCCCTTTTGTGAAAAATCATATGTATAAAAGGTGTGAATACTTAGATGACATCTGATAGAAAAAACCTGAAACGGAGAACTGCTTAGGTGCGATAAGGGTAGGGAGATGATGATAATTATAAGATAAATATTAATTTGTAATAGGATACGAAACTGAACGAGTATAAGGCGCGGTTATTGGCTCTCGGAGAGGTGGTCGAGGAAGAGGCTCAAGAAGACTCATCACCAGCAAACTTGACGTGACCTTCACCATTCTTAAGCAAGACCTGAGTAAACAAACATATTCCCGGAGTAATTTTTATTTGTTATTTCCATTTCAATAGTATAATATATGAGGAGTCATGTATCTAAAGAAATTTTATTTATAATTACAAAGGATATTAGTATATTGAATGTGGTTTTTTTTGTGATTTTTTGCACCAGCGGAGACTACTTTGTAGATTTAGCAAAATAAAAGTGTTGATAATGTTTTGCTAACAATATCAACCATTTATAGTTAACAATGTAGTACGAAGCATAGTAGATAGATGGCGTCTGAAACAAATGTGTGATAACTTATGATTACACACTACAAAATTTTAATGTAATCAAGTCATGCACGTAAAAAGAAAACTATCTTCACAGTAAAATAGAATAATTATTATAATAGAATAAATTTATTCATGCCAAGAATACATGAAATTTTTTATATTTGTAGATAAATGGCATTGAAAATTGATGTTTTATAATTTAACTAATCTTTTTTTTTTATGTTGACGGAGTAACAAAGGAGCTTTTGGGATGAAATATATAATATTTATTGATTTATTCTGAATTACTTCTCGACACGTTGGTTCCAATAAATCATTATTTAATTAAAACACATTTGCAAAACTATATTGTAATTATTGTTTTTTTGAGTAAGTCAGTTTGTATTATTCATCATGTAAATCTGTGAATATAAAGTTAGTTACAATTGAATATGTCACGTAATTTTTTCAAATGTTACTGTTTTCAACTCTAGAATTACTTCATCCTCAACAGGGCTGTCTACACTAGATGGGACTCGGGGCCAAAAAAATGATTGAGCACATTGGAGGGCCGCAAAATACTTATAAAAAATAAAATTCCGGTATTATACCTGTGGGTATCATTATATTATTATCTACTTTTTCATTAATTTGTTTTTTATAATTCTGTTAACATCAACCTCAATAGACGCAGTGTACGTTTAAGTGAAGTATCTGTCAAGACCTGTATTTCGATTTCATAAGCTTCGTTGGTAAATACGCATTTTTACTATGGAGGTACTGCCCATCATCGAGCACATTTTTAACCCGAAATTCGTGAGTTTCGGGAAAAAGAAGATAAAATAGATTTTGCGGGCCGCAACAATTCGAGCCGCGGGCCGTAGTTTGCACAGCCCTGTTCCACAACAGATTAATATTTATAAATATTGTATATTAATAATATGGTTTACTATATAGCGAAACTTTATTTTTAAGTGATATTTGTGTAAATTTTCTTTGCGATAGTATTGTATTTGAAACTAGCTTCAGAGCTACAAATGCTGTAGCTATTGTACGTTGTTCACTTGTACCTAAGATATTATAGTAATATATATATATATATATGACATCATTATTAAATATTGTGATGTATGTAGAAAATTTAATAAATTTGTTATTGTATGAAGTTGTACTTTTATTTTTAACCCACTACGAAAAAGACGGAGGGTACGATGTTCGACTGTTTTTTTTATTTTAACTGGTCATATACTCAGAGTTAGTCTCATATAAATTTGAAAAAAATGTTCAATATCTAAGGAAGTGAAATACCGCTTAATTGATTTTCATTCGATTCTCGTCAACTTTAACCAATTTCAATATTTTTTTGTTTCATTTGAATTGAAGTTATTTGGTCTCATTCAAATTTAAAAAGAATTAACCGACTTCAATATTAATCAAAGGCATAAAAATAAGGCACTAAACAGCGGAAAATAAATAGATTATCAAATTAACCAAATTAAATAAAACATGAATGCACACATATTCATACTACTAACAACGGAATATGTGTGCTAGCTAGAGATGCATTGGCAGTCGGTGCCTTTGTACCTATGTAGTTGATATGATTTTCGGTTGGTACATCCTTTACAATAAAAAATGAATCATCGAAGTCGGATGGCATGATATTGAGTTATTTGTCATGTACATACTTAATTCAAATTTAACACTTACACGGTTTTGCACTAGATGCCCTTGTCCGAACTGGACTAAATTAAACGCTACACGGAAGGACCAGCTTTCAAATAAAAAAAGAATCATCAAAATCAGTTCACCCAGTCCAAAGTTATGAGGTATAAACATAAAGAAAAAATACAGATGAATTGAAAACCTCCTCCTTTTTTGGAAGTTGGTTTAAAACACTCTTAATGTTGAAATATAAAGCGATGTACAGAACTTATACAGGATGTAAAGTTGAGATTTGCAAGTTAGTAAGAGAAATGGGGTAGGAATTGTATTAGACAGAGAGTTTAAGAAATGTGTGAGGGATGTATAAAAAGTAAATGATAGATTAGCGAAGTTATTGATGGAACACATAATGGTAAATATAATAAGTGTAAGGTTCAGGTTCGTTTTCTGTTGCCGCTAGACGATTTCATAATTAAAATAAAATATTTGCAATATCGAAGACATTTATTATTACACTTTTTTTAAAAGACTAACGTATATCTATATTTTTTCTTTAAACCAATATACATTTTAAATTATACAGATAAAAGAGGTTTTAACAATAAGTGTTTATCTAATCCAGAGTAATTTTCCCAAATGACGAAGAAAAAATGAAGAATATTGGTTTGAAGATTAGTAGAACATCATAGACAAGACATGAGAGTAAATGAGTAGTCCAGTGAAGCTGTTAAGACCTTGCTGGGTCAATAGCGAAAAAAAAAAATGAGAGTAAATGCTGGGTGAATGAAACGGAAAGGTGTTTGGGGTAGTTTGTGACACATCAATAGCCTTGAAACTCAAGGGTAAAGTCAATAGAATTATTTAAAACCATTCATGATGTATGCATCCGTGTGCTGGGAAAATCATGGATGAAAGAGAAGACTATATGTGGCAGAGATGCGAAAGATGGATGTGTGGTGTATCTCGAATCGATAAGAATTAGTATATCAGAGGAAGTTTCTAAATAGCATCAGTGACAGAAGTTGAGGAATAATGGATTAATATGGTATGGCCATGTCATGAGGAGAGATGAAAGCCATGTAACCAGATAAGTTTTGAGTTTGAAGTGGACTGGTATAGACTAGAGGAAAACCCAAAATGGTGTGGACAGATTGCTTGAAAAAAGATGAGATGACATTTGTCAGGGGAGAGTGGAAAAAGAACATATGGTCCGACCTTTCTTAGGTGGGATAAGAGTGATGTTGATACTAAGGCAACAAATTCAACGAGATTATTAGATAGTACATATACAATTTTTTTCTTATATTTAATCCTTTAGTTATGTTTCGCTTTTAAGTGCGTTATTGTTACTTTGGTGTTTTTTGATATTAAAATCGGTTTATTTTTTTTATACACATTTTGTTATTACTTTAGAAGGACGTTGGAGAATAAAAGAGGAGTAAATAGATTTGAATCATCTTTTTATTATCATTGGGTTATACTTTCCATAAATAGTTTCATCTAATTATCAATCTAGCTACAGAACAGCCTTTATGCATTTAAGATAATTTTACTATAATAAGAGTACTTTACAACTATTATTATTATAAAAGCGACATCTATATGCATTTAATGGAAATAACAGTAGATTTAGAGAAAATTAACTGAAAATGATTATCCCTTTTTTATGTATAAAAAAGTGAAGATCATATTCTCGTCTCGAACTTAAATGTTCTAATTTTTAATAGTACAAGTTAATTACACTGTACTAATAAGGTAATTTATGCTATGACCATAGTATGAATATAAATACGCAACAATAATCATGTACTTACCCTAAATATAACATTATGTATAGTATCTATACACATCAATTTTTAGTTATATACGGCACTAGCAATTTCCCGCGGTTTTGCTTGCGTTTTCTATGCAGTAATTATTTTCGTATTATTATATAAACGAATAAGTCTGACGGATTTTCATGCAAATTTGCTAAAAATCTTTTATATATATAAAGGATAAATTACATAACAGTACTTTACTTCAACAGCACATAGTAAAAACCTTCCTAAGAACAATTATAATATTGTGTAATCCAGAGGTGCTCAAACTTGAACTGCTGCTGATCCAACTCAATAATGTTAGATGAGGATCAATCGACTCTGTTAGCCTGCAAGTATATGTGATGCAGGACTGTGATTTAGGTAGGTGTAGGTAACACCCGCTAAAAACGATAAAAGAAAATGCTGGAGTTATTTCAGTTTAATTGTGGATCAAATAAATATATGTTGTTTACCTACTTACATCTACTATAACAAAATCTGTGAATAGACCTATATAGGCAATTTTTTCCCCAGATCAACTCAAAAAGCACTCATGGCCATTTGAGCACTCCTAGTCTAATCTATTTAACCCCATGTTTACCATTGATTTTAATGCACCCGGACCTAACGGAAAATAGAGCTTTAATAGTGGACCCTTTGCCTAAATTTATTGACCAGGGAAAATTTTTATAATCAAATATATTTTTTAAGAGCAATGTACAAAATCTAAGCTAAAATATATGTGCTGAAATGAAAACACATCAATACATACATACATACATACAATTAGTAAATATAGTGATATAGAATAATAAACCTATTACTTCATAATATACATTTAGAAGATAGAAAGGCTAAAGGCTAATATACTAATGTGCAAAAACTGTCACAACTCCTTAGTAAATTAGCCTTTACAATGTTGACTAAATTAATATTTCCTTTAATTTATAGTTAACAGTGTATTATGTTATATACAAGTGTTAATTATGTGAGAATAATCCATCTATATATATATATATATGTAATATTGATTCAAAAGTTTACGTATATAAATGACTTAGCTCAATAATTTTATTCCTCTAATATACTCGGGGATATATTGAAGCTTAATATTGTTCTAAGTAGAAAGAGACAAAAAAGATAAACACCAGAAATTATGTAATAATAACCCAGTATTCCCATTAACAGAGGGATATCATTATTAAAAGAAGTAACAAATTAGTAGTACAGATGTGAACATCCAATTATTTAAAGGCATAAAATCTTTAATGTAGTATATTTTGTTTATGCACTATATAATTAAAAGTGTACTACCACGAAGATCAAAATCCTCCACAAGTATTATATACTATGGAATGAATATAGCCTAGCTTAAAAAAAAAACAGATTTTATTATGCAATGATGTTGCACCGCCTATACATTTATAGATTATAATAAACTAAATTCCTAAAATCTCATTAGATATAAGAAGTTACTTATCCAATCTAATTATGAAGGAAAGGCTAATAAACTACGAAGCCATTAAATCATTGCCAATTAATCTATTAACCTTTTCATTGTTGAATAATTTTTATATTATTTGAACAGACATATTTCATCAGACATTTTATTTTCTTTAGACTACATATTTCAGGGTGCAAAAGCTAATAGACTAATAAATGATTGACAGTCTTTGAAAATATGTTGATTAGCCTTCCCACCAACAAAATGATTAACAATTTTTATACAAGTAAAATAGATGTATACAACTCAAAAGTTATTTAATGCTGTTGATCCTACAATTATTCAGATACAAATACTAATTGACTAATAAGTCATTGACAGTATTTGCAAATTAGTCAATTAGTTTTCTCATCAACAATATGATTAATAATTTTTATATTAATTAAACAGACATATACCTCAAGTTTTATTGAGTGTTCTTTATCCTACATATTTTAAAATGCCAAACTGACTCACTTATAAGTCATTGACAGCCTTTGAAAATTAGTCAATTAGCATTTGTAAAGGCTAACTGACTAACATACATATAACATTCTTTGTTTGTGAGTCCATTGTCATCCACAGTTATTGTGATTAGCTATATTTAAGTATATCATATTAATCCATAGTTTCATATTAGTCATAAAATTAGTATAGATAAGTTTGTGTCCAAC